>PVJA010002666.1:50982-95990 GCA_004027025.1 Myocastor coypus
TTTTTTTTTTTTTTTTTTTTTTTTTTTTTTTTTTTTTTTTTTTTTTTTTTTTTTGCGGTACCAGGGATTGAACTCAGAACCTTGTGCTTGCTGGGCAAGCACTTATTCCACTGAGCTATCTCCCTGGCCCCCTTAACCTGACAGTTTTAAAATTATTAATACTGCCTCACTGAGGTAATTAGTGTAGCAGATTTACAACTAACTTGCAAATACCTGTTAACTATAGGAGAAATACGAAAATGAAATGGTTTGAAAATTAGTCTATTCATTCAGTATTCAGTTATTGTTTTATTTTAATGTTGAACATAATTTGTGATTATGTTCATGACTCACTTCTTAAAAATGACATGGAACGACACATATATAAGCTTTCTGATTTATAAGTTGACTTTGTAAGTCAGGATATTGAAATTACCTATGAATTCATATAAGAGGGCATGCAGTTTTTACCTTTTTCCAATGCATATGGTGTTCCAGGATTGTGCTATTTAGGGAAGTAGTTTGAAAAGATACACATAGGCAGAAATCTCAATTACACATTTTAGTTTTTATTAACATTACATGTTGGAAAATGCATTTATTTTATAGAATACTTTTCAGAACAACACTTTTTGGTATATTCACATATGCACTGACTGGAAAAAAATGATGAAGACCTTTTATTTTTTTCTCAATCTCATATGCTAAATCATCCAATCTAATTTCTCCCCGATCTTATTTCTTTCCTGCTCTGATTGCTCCAGAAAACGGCTTTAGTTTCTGGTAATTTTTCCTTGGCTATAAGCTTCTACCTTGACTGAAGATAGCAGAGGGCCTCAGCTAACTTCTATCTTGTTTGGGATGATAGCAAAAGAAATAATGGAAAAGGAGAAGCCATCATTGTTCCCGCAGCAATGTTCTAGCAATAGCTCCAGCTCCTGAGTGACAGCCCATATGAACAGCTGTTGGATTATTCACCGGTGCCGAACTCCCAATCTTTCATCTCAGTAGCTTCAAGATTTTCCTGATGACTAAATTTCTCTCTCTATTTCTTTTCTTTTGATGCACCTGGCAAGCTCAAGGACCTGGACTTGATCCGTGGAGCCTCATGCTATCCCAGAACCATGGGTACACTGTGAAGGCCACCAAAAACGGGTGAGGTGGTGCACATCTGTAATCCCAGTTCTGAGGAGGTCAAGACAAGAGGATCATTATGAGTCCAGTTGCGTAGCAAGACCCTATACCGAATAAATAAATAAATAAATAAATAAATAAATAAATAATAAAACATTTTGAAGAATTATATTGTTTCTTATGTCTTATCTATTATTTTTCTATTCTCTTTGAAATAATTTTCTAAAAGGAGCTTGGAACAGGAGAACTTATCTGTAAAAGACAACACTGATAATTCTATTGATCTCCTAAATTATGCAAGAAAGAATAATTAGTGCTGGGGAGACAGCTCAGTAGAATAAGTGCTTGCCTGGCAAGTGCAGGGTCCTGAGTTCAATCCCCAATATCGCAAAAAAAAAAAAAAAGAATAATTAGTCATTTAAAATACTATGAGAAGTTCTGAGAGCTCTATATCCTAAGGGCTCATTTCAATCCAAACTGAAGAGGTATCGCACATGGTTTTTAACAGTCTCTGTGCTTTGTTCTTTTCTGTACTGGGAGGTGATATGGCTGGACATTTTGACAAAACTGAGTATTTGATGTGGCTTGTTTGTTGAACTTGACTGTGCCAAGCTGATATTCTTGGGAGCCAGGTAGCGGCTTAACAAAGCATACATCTGGATGTGTCCATCTGGGAGATGAAATGTGACCTTGGGTATTGCATGTGCCCCCTCGTCCCTGTTTTACATCAGTGCTCCCCTGCTTCAGTTGCCCCCGTCCTTGCACTGGGCACTGATGTTCCTTCATGCCCTTCATCATGATGCTCCTGCCTTCCTTCCAGCATCCTCAGAGGGAATTCCTGAAATTGTGAGGCAACCTGAAACCCTCCTTTCAGATACAGGAGAAAGGTGTCCTGTTCCAGCAATGACACAGTTGACAAAAATGTGTTGCTGATGATGTGAAACAACTGTAAAAAGAAATCCTGGAACAAACTATACTCTTGAAGTACTCCTTGTGAAGTTGAAATCGGAAATGCAAAAAATGTCAACAATAAAATTTTAATGAAAAAAAAGTTAAAATTAACAATGTATGAAAAAATATAATTACCCATGAGGTTTTCAACATTTTTGACAGTATAGAAGAAAAGAATAATTTCACAGCAATATTAAACATTTTTTAACTATTGAAATGGAAATAAGTAAATCTTCTACATTGATTTAATCCTTGCATTATAATTCTCTCACAATTAATGTGTATGTCATCAGTAACCTTAGAGGACAAAGAACAAAAAAGAGGATGTGACAGTACAAGAGGGAAAAAAGACAAAAATAAACCGCGCCTTAGACAAAGGCCACATTGTTCTTAAGGGAAGTTGCTCATTTTTACTATATTCCTCAAGCTCTTAGTGTTTATCAAATCAACAAATTTGAGCCACTGAATTTGGCCCTAAAAGTACAAATTGTAAAACATGGACAGATGAAAAATATAAAGGACAGAAGATTTTATGTATTACTCTGTAATGATTTTTTAGATTTTGTCTTTTAAATTCCAAAAATTAATTGTGACTGACCTTCATTTGATTTCATTTTTCTTCACTTTTCTTTCTTTCTTTCTTTCTTTCTTTCTTTCTTTCTTTCTTTCTTTCTTTCTTTCTTTTCTTCCTTCATCTGTCTGTCTTTCTGGAATAGGCCCCCTACCTCTAAATGAGCTTCTATTTTATATTATTTCAAGTTCTACTTATAATATTAACATGGACTCAAATAAGATTCTCAGAAGGACCAGAGGGAATCTTTTTTTCTTTTTTTCATTTGTGTATTTGATACAGGGCTCAATATGCAGCTCAGACTCATAATGATCTTCCTGTTTTCATCCTTTCCAGTGTTGGGATTATAGGCATACACCATCATTCCTGTACTCCATCTCCAGCTCAGTGCATCAAGCCCCTTTCCTATGATATTCTTGCCTTGAAAGTGGAGGAATGGAGATGGAATCCTTAGAAACTAGGAGCTAAATTAAATCTCTCCTTCTTTATATTGTGAAGTACAGTATCCAGTAGAAGAAAACCCAATGGCTACAAAAAACTGGTATCAGCATGAGCTAATTGTTATGTCTATGTACAACCATGTGGTAAGAAATTTTGGAATTACTTTGAAAAGTTTTGAAAATTCAAGCTAAAGTAGCTGGAGCATATTGTAAAGAGTCTGACAGATGATTCTGACAGAAGGCTAGAAGGCTGATAGACATGTAGACAGCAAATTCCAATCTGGTAATAAGAGCTCCATTAGCAAAATGCAGTAGAGGTCCTGAACATTACACTCTGAAAAACAATGTCTCTACAGCTTTTACATATACAGAGAATTTGAGCGAAATTGAAATTAACAGCAATGGGTTAATTGATTTTCAGGAGAAATTTCAATGTGACACAACCCTCAGGCTGTGACCTGAAATTTCAATCTGCCTTTAATTGGGATTATAGGATGAATTAGTGGTAAAATTCAGAAAAGAAAAAAATTGAGAAACATTAATTTTAGCAGAAAATTGACCATATCTATACAGGGGCTGAGGCTGTTGAAAATATTTCCCTGATTAAAATGATAACAAGTACTCTGTAGAGGGATAAGTGGAAACATGCCTTAAGAACACCTCATGGGTCAGCAAAATCCCAACATTTGCTGTATTTACCATAAAAATATACAAATGTTTTTAGAGAAGACCGTCTTTAGAATCTTTGGTTAGGAAAGATAACCTGATGAAAATATTCCCTGAAACTTCTTTCAATATTTTCAGACATGTCGAGATTAACAAAGCCATAGCAGGAGGGGTTGAGTGGTTGACTACTGTTACTGTTAGTTGAACTTCACATGGTGCACATGATCATGCTTTCATTAGCAAACAAAATGTCAGAGTTTTAGGGTCAGAGGAACTTTCACATAAACTTAAAGGAAGGCCTAGGAGTCCAGACATGGAGCTCAGGAGAAGGTAGCCTGTGAAACTAAAAGTGAAGCTCAAGGTGCAGTAGAACCTGATGCATCTTCTGGGGAAGTTTGCAAGCTCTGATGGGAGGGCTATAAAAGTGGGGTCACCCAAGTCCTCTGAAACTCTTATCTCACCACTGTATGACCCAAATGCTGACTCTGGTGCTAGAGAAATTAACGTTTATCTTGCTGGGTATGGTCTTGCTTCACTCTGCCTTTCTTTTCTAAAGCTATTTCTCCTTTTGAAATGAGAATGTATTTTTTCCATTGTACACTGGTATTATGTGACTTATTTTTATTTACTTTGGAGATTCACAGGTAAGTGTTTGACTGGAGTCTCAGAAGAAAGGGACTTGGACTACTAAGACATAGGGGAAAGGATAACAATATTTCTAGTTATATGCACAATGCTTGTATTGCTATGTTAGAAAGAATTATGAGCATCCTTTGCTTTATTTGGAAAATAAGTTTGATTTAAGGAGATGAATATGTTGATAAGCTGTGAGATGTGTGGTGATTATAGCAGACCTATAGTACTGAGGGAGTACATTTCTCAGGAAGGCATGATGTGGGATCTGTGATCTCCCCTTTGTGTTTTCTAAACACCATGAACCGAGCAACTTTGTTCCTTTACAGCCTCCTGTCATGAAGTTTCTTTCTTGGAGCCAGTAGACCATGGTCAGAATCTCCTAATACATGAGGTAAATTGAGTCTCTCCAATATTAAGATTTGAATATTAAGTATTGTGTTCAGCAATAGTACATGTGGACAATATAACGAATGTTTTTTTTTAAACCTGGCTCTAATTCTTATCAAGGAAAGATGACTTTCAAAAATAAAGATGAAATAGGTCTTTCAAAGAGAGTAATATTCTGAAAAATATTCCTTCAGTGCACGATCATAAAAATCATCCGGTGCTATTACCAATTTAGAAGAGAAGAGGAATTAAGATATATAACAAAAGCAGCAGAAATGATGAGAAATGAAATTTGCAACTATAGCTTTGAAATATTCATAAGTCAGCTTCAAGGCAATATGTAGTCATCCATAGAGTCAAGGTTAAAGGAGTGAAGGAGATCTGTCCACACATGGAAGAGCCAGAGTCCATCTGAGGGCTTGGATCCCATGGCAGTCCCCTGCAGGAGTTGAGATGAAGACCTAGAGCCCACAATAATGCCTCTCACAAGTCTATCTGGAGGCTAGGAGCCCACTTCAATGTGTCATGCAGGCATGCTTCACAGATGTGTGCTAGGAAGGTCCAAAGTTCAGTGATGGAAGCTAGAAAGTCTGTGCCAGAGTGATGAAGGATCTGTGGAAGTATGCTGAGGGATTGGCACTGGAGCTTGGAAACAACACTCAAAGTAAGAACCACAGCTCTCCTGAAAAGTGCCACAGCCATTTTCAGCAACACCAAAGTCCCTATTTCCTCTGACTATAATACCCTTGTCTATACTAGGACAGCCATGGTAACAAACTTCTCCAGAGCATTAAACAATGCACCGTCTTCTCCTCAAGAACCAGGAAGTGATGCTCAAAGTAAGAACCAGAGCTCCCTCAAAGTGAGCCATAGCCATTCTCAGTTATAACACAGTCCTGAGCTCCTTCGATGGTGAGAATAGCCAAGCTCATATCAGGAAACCCAGCATGACAAGCTCCTCTGGGAGAGCCAATAACACTCACCTCAACTAAACTTCTGCCTCTCTAGATTTGCTTTATATGCAGCTAGCAACAATCTTCTGATGGGCCCCCATACTCAACAGCACACAGATTCAGTTCAGCTGAGTATTATAAGTTCACCACCAATCTTCAATCCATCACACATATAAGCAGATTCCATATAAGTGAGTCCATGCAAGAACAAGGAATCAATGTTATATCCTATTATATATGTTCTTCCTAATGTCATTACCTAAGTTAAATACATTCAAATGGATAGAATGATATCTGTAGCAAAGTCCAGATGATAACTTTTTCGACAGCATTACCTCTTTATATTTTGTTTATTCTCTTCTTCTACTGCTTACCACCAGATAATACTAATGGAAAGAATGCAATGCTAAGTGTCTTAATAAGCTTCAGTGACTCTCAACTATAAAATAGAAATTTACAGTTTCAGTACATCTGGGTTCTTTTTTTTTTTTTTTTTTTTTTTGTGGGAGCAGGGTTCGAACTCACGACCTTGCACTTGTCCAGCAGGCACTCGTGCCTTGGAGCTATCTCCCCAGCCCCTACATCTGGGTTCTAATTATGAGTTTAAAGGCCGTTCGTAGGATACTTGAGAGCTTATTTATTTCCTTTTTATGATTTACTTGAAATAGTTTCAGAGTCATGAGTCCATCTGTTTTTAATAGGCAGAATGTAAAGTTGGTCAATCGCCTTGCATTAGCCCGATGTTTTTTTTTTTTTTCTTCCTACCTTTAAGTTATTAGCATGCTCATTAAGCATGCTATTCTTAAGAAAACTATATTTGCATGCACATAGGCATCTGGGTTATATTTTATAAATAAAGCATGTGTAACTTTCAACAGCCTAGGAAGCAAAGAGGCCACACTTGTACTTTTAAAAACTATAAATGCATATGTTGCAGTCGTAAAAGATATCTGGAAATGATGTTCTTTAGAGAGCTTACTTGCAAAAAAAAAAGTGCTACTGTAAATAAGAGTTAACTCAAAATGGCAAGTGACTACTTCAAAAGATTAAAGGAAAAAAATCATTTGGTTCCATATTAAAATAACAAAGAATAAGGGATAATATTAATCAAAATTTCCAATTAGCATGAGAACTCTGGGTTCAATGTGCTATTTCCCTTAGTCTAGCCAATAAGGCATGACTAGTAAACTATATTTCTTATCTCTTTTATATCGAAATACATTACTAGCTCATAATAAACAAATGACTTTCTGATCATCAGAGAACATAGAGGTGGTATAGGTCTAGTATATCAAAAAAAATCTTAGATCACATCTAGATTTACAGTCAGTGAGATTTTTTGACGAGACTATGTGATCAGAAAGTTAGAAGGCATTGATTTAGAGATTACTGAGCTTAGTGATTATACAACAGGAAGTATTGTAGTACAGTACATTTAGGGTGCACTTTTGTCTTAGTCTATTTATGCCCCTGTAATAGAATATTACAAAGTGGGGTTGACAAAGAACAAAAAAATGGCTTTCATGTAGTTTTGGAGTTTGAGAAGCTTAAGATCAAAGGAATGAAACCTGGTAAGTGCTGTCTTTGGGTGTCCTTATATGCCAGAAGATCAAGAGCTACACGAACTCTATGTCCTGTCTTGCAGGTAGAGCAAAGAAGTGAATGGACTCTGGGGAGGCCTGCATAAAGCAGTGTTAATTTATTCATGAGACTGGAGTGTCATGACCCTAATACCTCTCTTACGGTTTGTATCTAGTTGTCCCCTGAAAGCCTCATGCAGTCATGGGGTGGGGAGTGGGAAGCTGGAGATTAACTCATGATCCACTGGAATCATGGGTGATCCACTGGATTATAGGACTTAATACTGCTGGGATTATGAGTGTGAGTGGTACATCCAACCTGGGGCTGATAGCCTGAATGTAATATAAAAGAGAGAGAGAGAGAGAGAGAGAGAGAGAGAGAGAGAGAGAGAGAGAGAGAGAGAGAGAGAGAGAGAGAGAGACTGTCTCTCTGCTGCCATTGTTGCTGTTCAGACATCATAAACGGCTTCTGTCTGGCCTATGCCACTCTGCCTTAGAGCCAGTCAACTATGGACTGAAACCTGCAGCAACTGTGAGCTAAATAAACCTTTCCTTCCTTCATTTTGGGTATTAGGCATTTGTACCAGCAACGAGAAGAGTAACTAAGACACTCTCAAAGACACCCACCTCTCAAAACTGTTAAACTGTGCACTGTTTGCGACATCAAAGTTGTGATTATACATTTAGATCACAGTAGTTCCTGAATAGTGACAACTAATAATCGAAGATTTATATTACTATCTAATTACCTAGAAAAATAATTTAAAAATTAACTTCTCAAAATAATGAGCATGTTTTATCAGACAATTAAGATGTAGAATGATCTTAGACTGTTTTAAATCTAATCTCTTTTTTATATGAAGAAAGAATTTTAAAAATGACATATATCTCCTTTCAATTATTGCTGTAGGAATCCTTCACAAATATAGTAGTTGTAACAATTCAATTGCATTATCTCATAGTGTTTTCATTAAAATTCTAGCACAAATCTCACTAGGATAAATCCAAGCATCCCTTGGCTTCTGTTCTTTTTAAGATACTCTAAAAATTTATGTCCATTAGTTTTTTTCTTGCCTCTCCTAGAAGCTAATATTCTTAGGTTTGTGCCCATATTTACTATTTTCAAAATCAATATCATTTATCTCAAGTCATTCTGACTACAGACAATAAAGATATCTTAAAAACATGATTTATTTGATAGAAACATCTCACCATTTTAAGGTCCTCATCGTAATCACAAGTGAGATATTCCATTTTCTATGTAGAGGAGCATATTCACAGATCCCAGGAATAGTACATGAGTATATCATGTAGTAGCGTACATGGGATTATTATGTTGCCTACCACAACTTTTTGAAATCAGAAGTTAGTAAAGATCAGAAATGAGATCAGAAGTCTTACAAATATGAGATGCATAGTTCTACCATATGACATTATATGAATTATTAAGGATGAGGCTATGTCTCAAAATATTTCTAGCTTCTATATTACCAGGTGAATTTTTTATTTAAAAATTCATACTACCAAGGAGTTATGGGACATGCTACAATTCTTTAAACTGACCTACAACTGAGATTGACAGAGATCAAAAAACGAAACCATATTTAGAAAATATGCAAACGAAAAAAACAGAAAGAGAAGTGCAATAGACAGAAGACCATAACAATTCTCAGAAGAGGTATTTGATAAATGCTATACAATGGCTCATCATCAAAACATATCTGTGTGTGTGTGTGTGTGTGTGTGTGTGTGTGACTGGGGTTTTAATTCATGACCTTGTACTTGTCAGGCAGGCCCTTGTGCCACAGAGCTATCTCCCCAGCCCCAGAATACATCTATCACCACTGACAAATCATAAAAATCTTGCACAAAGACATTTTATATTTGCTTTAGATTAGAGAATAGGAAATTGCAAGGAAATTATCTTGAATAAAATTTTCCTAGTTGCTGATTAATATTTTTGCAGTTATGGAAGATACAAAAGCAGATCACAGAAAAAGAGAAATACTTACATGAAAGAAACCAAAGGTAGTCTTTTGCACAGATATCACATGTAAAAATTTTGGAGGAGACATTTTTCTCCACGTCCTTAAATGATTATCATGTTAATATTAAACATAGAGTGATCCTGTCTTTTTTTTTTTTTTTTTTTTTCTGGTACCAGAGATTGAACTCTGGACCCTGTGCTTGCCAGGCAAGTATTTATTCTGATGAATATCTCCCTGCTCCCCCATCCCCCAGCCTGTTACATTTCTTAAAAAAAATCATATTCTTTTCAAAATTAAAATTTAAAACTCTCTGTTAGTATTTGAAGACGTATCTGCCACTTACCAATCTAATAGTGATCAAATAATAACTTACAGATCATAATGCCTGGTATTAGATATTATTTATTCTGATTATTCTGTGTTTCATCTTGGCATTAATATCTTATATCTGCTATATCTAAACAATACAATTAAAAAGTTATCCTTTCAAATTTCAAGGAGCAAGCAGTCTAATAGACAGGAAAGAAAACAATCAAGTTAGAAAAATGCTACAAGGCTATCAAACAAATCTGTATGCTTTGATAGGAGACAGAGAGAGTTCAACATTGAGTTATTTATTTAAGAAATGATTCAAGGTCTTGCTTAAAATCTCCTTCACACACTTGAAGGTAAAAATATACTTTCTGGATACTTTTTGCCTTACAGCAAGACATTTCTAGAAGAAAAGAATGAATTTCTTTTATTTAATTATCTTAGTAGCCTATAGTTGGGTGTCTTTTTATTTTCCTTATTTTTTAAATTATTTTGAAAGCATTGATTAAATGGTTGATTGATTGGTTGGTTGATTTATTTGCTTTAGGGTCTCACTAGGCAGGTTGGACTTTTAGTGATCCTCCTGTCACAGCCTCCGCAGTGCTGGGATTACAGGCATGCACCACTGAGCTCAATTTTGATGGCCAGCTCAGTGCGGGGCCAGGGAGTACAGTTCTGGGGATTGAACCTGGGTCCTTGTGGTTACCAGGTTGGACCTTAGGCTGGGGAACTATCCCTCCAGGCTATACTTTGTATTTTTTGTAGAAACACCTGTTTATGTAGCACCATGATATGATGGTTATGTTGACAATACTAGTGAGTATTCTTTCTTTTCTACTAAAAAAGATAGGATAAAAGAAATTTAGTTAGTTTATTCAGATCAAATCACATTCTGTTTACACTTTAGCCTTTGTTCTACACAATATATCATAGAATTGCTTGTAGATATCAATTTTATATTTCGTAATTGTCATTTCATAATCATAACTACACTGCTACAATTGACTAAAGTATTTCACTTAATATGAATTATAATTGAAAATTATAATTATACATGTGAAAAATTTTGCACTAGTTGCTCTTGTTCAACCATATATTCCAAACTGACATAGTACTTTTTCACAAGTAAATCATTATTACTTTCGTGTTTTTGAAGTGAGTGTCTATACTATTTATAATATTGCCATTATAAAGGAAAATGAAAGAACCTTCCTGTCTTAAGTGTCTACTTTAGACTTTTACAAAGAGGGAAACTTAAACAAATTCAGAAAATTAAACACTGGAGAAGAAATTAATACACACAAAAAAGAACAGAACAGCAACAAAGATAAAAGGCAACGAACAATACCCTTCCAGAGATCAAGTGACAGAAAATATTGATTCTATTTATTTATTTATTTATTTATTTAGTCTTCTTGAGACAGGGTCTCATTATGCAGTTCAGGCTGGCCTGAAGCTAACTTTTGTAGCCAGGCTGATATCGAATTCACATTGATCCTCCTGCCTCAGCCTCTCAAGTGCTGGGATTACAGGCATATGCCACCACGCCTGGCCCAAAATATTGATTTTAAAAGATGAAAAAATTAATTTAATTCTAAAATCACCTTGTTTAATTATTAAATACTCATGTACCCACTGTAGTAAATTTGGTAGAGTAAGGTGATATCCCTATATTCTAATAACTACCCTGCCCTTTTTCCTCTATAGTTTGTCAGTTCACTAGATTTAATTTTTTTCACCATATTGATTTTCACATACTCCTGTCTTCTCTTCTCTTCTCTTCTCTTCTCTTCTCTTCTCTTCTCCTCTCCTCTCCTCTCCTCTCCTCTCCTCTCCTCTCCTCTCCTCTCCTCTTCCTCTCTCACTCTCTCTCTCTTTCTCTCTCGTTTCCTTTGGAATGGAACTGGGGATCAAACTTGGCACCTTGCACTTGCAAGACAGACACTTGTGCCTCTAAGCTATCTCCCTGGCCTTTCTTTCCCTCTTTCCTTCTTTCTTTCTTTCTTTCTTTCTTTCTTTCTTTCTTTCTTTCTTTCTTTCTTTGTCTTTCTGAATTTCGTAAAGGATCTCACTACACAGCTTGGACTTGTAGGGATCCTATTTTTCAGCCTCCCCAGTGCTGTGATTATGGGCAGGCACCACCAGGCTCAGCCTCTGTGGTCTGATCTTTACTCCTGGGGACTGGACAGGCATGGCTAGTGGTGCTGGCAATTGAATACTGGGCCCTGCTGTTGCCTAAGCAGGCTATTAGCCCACTGAGCTACCTTGCCTGCCCTTCTTCTTTATCATTTCAGCTGTTAATTTTTCTCACCAAACAGTAAAAGATAAATTGAATAATGGAAATGTGTGCATATTCTGTGATTCTATAATTTTAAGGATTTATATCTTATATAGTCTTTGAAACTAGATGGAGAGGAAACAATCTTTTTAAATAGCAATGGAAACATAGCTAAAAGAATGCCAAAATGAATTGAAGATAATATTTTCTAAGTATATATTTTCATTTTCCTATATTATTTCTCATTGAAAATGTACTATTAATATTTTTAAACCATAGGAATTTCATTTATTTAAACTCTAAGCACAAATATTTATAAAATATTTTGTTATAATCTAAAATGCTTTTTTTTCATATTGGGGCTATAAACTACATTTAGTATTAATTATGAAAGAGTTAATATGCTAATTAAATTTATAATTTGCCTCAACACATAACATATTTTAGTTAAATATCTAAAAAATTCTGTATATAAATTAATGTCAGTGTACTCATGCTTTTAGAAAGTTTCTTTCCTTTTGAATAAGTACAGTCACAAAAATTTCTTATTGGAAGTCATGTGAATTAAAATGAGATTTTAAAAGAATCACATCTTCAGCATGTTTACAGAGAACATCCTCTGGGAGATAGCTTTCCGTGGCTTGACAATAATTGTGTCAGGACATTCTGCGGAATTACTTGTCATTGTGTTGGGAAGATTGACAAGTGGTTTCCACGGATGTATGGTAAGAACAGTGCTCAGGCTAGAAAAATTGAACAGTTTTACATTTGCTAATGCATTTACAAAAGATATTTCCTGAGAATAAAATATGCAAAAGAAATCTGAGTGGGTGAGGCTATGCAATGATAAATAGAATTCAATGGTTGTCCTGTCCTATAAAATTGGATTGTATCTTATTCTTATTGTTTTTTGAGACTTCTAGTACAACTAAAAGCCTCAAAAGTGTAAAAATATATGAAGAAGAAAATTTGACTATCTTTGGTAGATGAGGCTTGACCTTAATAGTTCTCTTTCAAACTATATGTCTGTTTTATTACTGTTGCAGAATGGTATATTTAAACCAAGATGAATATATATAGTAGGAAATGTACAAATTATTCACCTAAATCACCTTTAAGGGTTTGTGTAAGCCAACATATTGATTAATGATTCGTGGAACTATTAATTCTCTACTTCTATGCGTCATCTGTATCTTCAGTTACTTATAATTAATTACAAATGAAACACAGTTACTAATGCTTTAAAACGTATAACCTTCCAATTAACATTTAAAAACTGAATATAGGACCTTTGCTAGATTTGACCAACTACTACTTCTTTTATGTTTTAAAATATAATAAGACTTCCAAAGGACTTGTAATTATATATGACAAATAACACAATTTGTTGGCTGAGGGAAATAAAGGTATGGCATTTTCTTAAGTGCTTTGTCTGATACCAGTTATGTAAATATGGAACTAATTGAGATAAAAAAGAAGGATTAAGGGGATTTTGAACCATTTCACAGGCAAAGAAAAATAGTATGGAATATTAAAATGATAGTTGTCTCACAAGTGAATTAAGTGTGCCTCTTCAGTAGTTGAAAGCTTGTCAAAAGCAAAAGAATAGACTCAGTGAGATAGCTCAGCAGTGTAAAGCACCTGCTTAGGCAAGCTTAGACAGGCACAGGGGACTGAGATTTGATCCCTGGCATTGCATGTCACAACAGCCCCACCCTCAGGGCAGATGAATCAGGCCAGAAAAGAAAAAAACAAAGGGAATAATATCTAGATTAGATTAAATATTTCAAATACAGATTTCTGTCTAAGTAAGGGCAGTGTTTTGTGAGAAAGATTGAAGAATGTCTGCTGTACCACATAATGAGTATAAAGTCCCTATATGTGTTAAATCATTGATTCAATATATTTTAAAGATCAATCTTTTTGAAGCAATGTAACTGTCATTCAGGTAGTATCTCTCTATTTGAATTAATATAACTTGCTTACTTGATTTGGGCAACTGCATGGCCCAGATATATGTAATTGACAAGAGTCGATATCGATGCAGATTTGTAAGTCCTCCACTGCACTGCTTTGTATTGATTGGATCAACATTTTATAATGTCATTGTGAAGATGCAGACTTAACTGATATGGAATGTGTTTAAAATTTCAAAAGAAAGTTGGCTATATAGGCTGAGAATCGTTTCAAACGTCCAGCATATGTAACAAAAAATTTCACTAAAATTCAATTCATAGTTAAATTTGAGTATGTAAATTTGTTAGAAACTGAACACTTTACCAGAAACTGTGAATTTTTGAAGAGGCCCTATCTAGATTATAATTGTAACTTTACTGTTTAAGTATGATGCATAAAATAACATCTGATAAACTTATTTCTGTTTTTACATGGACCTCTGAACTTGGGTAAATCCTATGGAAGCCAGGCTATGCTTGTGGAAGCAAAAGCTGCTCATAATTTTATTATCTATAACCACAGACTACATCTAATGGATATGAACTGTATCATTTCATGCTAAGGCCAAGTTATGCCTGAGTGGATATCTTATAACCTATCACTGTAGGACCACCCAGTACTGAAATCTAACTAAAATCTAAGTTACTATTGCTAAGGTTAATGAAACTATCACTTTTTAAGACCAGTGGAGGAGTCCATTTTTAGCAACCTTTAAGTCTTAGAAGCTTAAATTTTGATAGAGACAAAGTAATTTTCTAGTGCAGCGTGAAGAATTCTAACAAGTTTCGAGGAAATAAAACATAGCTTGGTTCAAATACTATATATATATTGACATATATATATATATGTCATCTATATTACAAGATCATGTAAAATTTATTTTATTTCATTTACTTTGTTTTGAATTATCTTTCTTCTTGTTCTCACCTTTCTCTTGATGCTGAGCTTTAACTCCAACTCTATGCACTCAACTATACACCCAGAATTTTAAAAAAACTTTTAACTGATGGTTTTACTTTTCTTTTCTTTTTTTTTTCTTTTGGCAGATTCAGCCCACCCTGAGGGTGGGGATGACATAGAATGTGGTGCCAGGGAATGAACTATGGTCCTGCACCTGTCTAACCTTGCTTAAGGAGGCACTTTAGAAAACTGAGCTATCTCACAAGCTCAATGGTTTTCAATGATATGGAGTCCTAGGAATATAATCTGTTTACTAAAATGTTTATGTATTTGTTTTCCTGGTACATTAATCTTTCAGATTTCTTTAAAATTATAAATCTTACCTTTTTCTTCTCTTGAGATATATAATGCAATATTTCCAGATACTATCATACCATTATGCCATAGAACACTAAATATTATTTCAGGTATTTCACTTAAATATATACTATTATGCTCACCAACCATCTCCCTATTCCATCTTCCTTGTCAGTCTTTGATAATTACCTTTCGATTCTCAAATTCTATAAGATCAGCTCTTATTTACTTAAGTAGTATTAGCCTTCCTGTTCCTGAAATTTCACAGGCAGAAGGTTTTTCAAGTCCATACATACTGTAATAAATAACAAGATTCAAACTTTTTATATCCGAATAGTATTCTCAAGGTAAATACATCACAATCTTTACGTTTGCTGATGTATATTTTGGCTGATTGCATATACAAGCCTCACTCCATTTAAAGTCAGTCCATTCAGTCATTATGGAAAACTCTGGAAGCTCCTAAAAATAGATACATAGAAGCACTGTGCGATCCGGCAGTTACACTGTCTGCCACGTGACAAATTAAATGCAAATAATCCGCAGGTTGAATAGATATCCAAATCTCCATGTTTATTACAGGGATATTCAAAATTTGATTTATCTTGCTATTTGTAAAGTTACTTGACTTTCTGTGCTTATAATAGTTTACTATATTTGTAATAGTTTATTATATTTCCACAAGTACAGATTTACAATTTTTTAAAAAATAGTAGGGGACTGGGGACATATTTCAGGGGCACAAGGGCCTGGCTGGCTAGTGCAAGGTCCTCAGTTCGATCCCCAGTGCTGCAAAAAAAAAAAAAAAAAAAAAAAAAAAAAATCAGCTTTGTTATGAAAATGAAAGATATCTGCAACTGGCTTTTTTTCATCTGGCTCTAACAAATCAAGTTTCAGTCAATAGATTCTTCCAAGTATGAGTATTCACTTGAATTTTAATTTAATATTGGGAAATTTTGTCATATATTTTCTATATTACAACTATGTATGAGAATGTAGTGATCACTTGCTTTAAATAACTATGGATTTATTTAATCTATTGAAAATATTAAATATCTGCATTTGTTGACAAAGCTAATTCAATTATAGTTAAGCACTAGAAATAAACTCCTAATAGTAATATGAATTTCCTTTCCTGATAAATATCTTGTGTTATTATTATAAAATCTTTTATATTGCTAACAACTTTGAATTTAGAAATAGAATAGGAATACACAGTGATTCAAAACTGACTTTGTTCATTAGGTTCTACCTATTTTGCCAAGGTTATATTTGTTATCAAATACTATATTGGTTTCCTCTTTTTAATATTTTCTTTGCTCTTTTTTTACTTAGTCCAACCCTGTGATAATTTATTAAAAACTATGTTCATTAATTAGAGTTAGAACAATTTTCATCAGGACGTCTTAACCTGAGATGTGAGAATTCAACTGTAGTGACTAAGCCATGAGCGTATGGATAATATTTGACATGAGATACCAAAGCTAAAAGAGGTCACAAAGTATAATCAGCCTGAAATCTGGAACATGAGAAAAGAGGTTTCCCATATAGGATATGGCCTTGCATGGGAAATTATAGTTCATGTATGGTCCAGAAAAATTCCTTCTACTGAGCAACCTGTCTGAGCTCAAGGACACTGAACAGTCTATGCAACTGTGTGGACCCTCTGCACAGTTTGGCAGAACCGAAAGAAGTTTAAAAAATAGTGGTTCATGCCTAGTGGAGTCTGAACAGAATCAAGGAAGCTTGAGTTGGGCAGATATGTATCGTTCTAGGAGAAGATGTGTCAAAGTGGTTTAAAATTACTAGGGTGGAGAGTGAGGTGCAAGAGTTTAAGAGAGTAACAGCATTTACACGTGAAAAAGTTTGGTGTGACACGGCAGATTGGATGGCACAGGCCAGTTCAGACAGGTGGGCTCCATGAAATGACAACATTTAAAAATTTTTAAATTTCATGTTCTGTCATGAAAATTCAGAGCTTGAAGGGAAAAAGAGTATACTTACAATAATATGGTCAAAACCTTTCAGAGCCTGTCATCATTCATATTCTTTATAATAAGAATACCTAGAATTGTTCATTTTGCAAAGTATATATTTTATATATCTCATAGACTGGAACATTGATGAACATGGTAGCACCTGATATAAATCTTCTTGTTGCATCATCACATGATATGGAGAGTTATAGGACACAATAGAGCAAGGACACTAGAGTAAACTCACTTGTGACAATACATTAATTCATAAATGGAGCAGTACATGTCATTATGGATAAACTTTTAAAGGTTCTACATCCAAACATCACTGCAATGTTGATCCAATTTCAAAGAAACAGTTAGAGAAGACAGAATGTGTTTAAATAGCTCCCCAGGCATGGTGAGAAGATCTTCATATACAGTGGGACTAAGACACAGGCTGTGGGAGCACAAACTGCGTGAAGCACTTCAATCAGGAAAGATATCCATGTGAGAACAAGTCCGAAGTGTTCCAAAACCTAGACATATCGAAGAAATGATGCATTAGGGTGAGAAACCAAGGAAAATAGTTCAGAATCTGAAGAAATAAGGGAAGCCCACAGAAGCAGGGGCAGAAAAAAGAGATAACAGAGTTCAGTAACAAAGTGAATGTACACAAATAAAAAAGTCTAGTGTGAAGTCTCAGGGCTTGATCCAACTAGGGGAAGTGAGTGTACAGAAAGATAGCCTAGCATAAAATACTAACTTTATGTTGTGGGCAACAAGGAAACATTCACATGAAACAGACATCTGAGAGGTGGCAGAGCGTTGGTGGAATGTCAAAGGCACTGTACAAAGGAAAGGAGATCAATCCATTTAGGAGAATAAAGCAAATAAGTGAGTATATTAAAGGTCATGACAGGGCTGGCGAGATAGCTGAGCTGTCTAAAGAACCTGCTTAGGCAAGCTTTAGCAGGTGCAGATGACCATGGTTCAATTCTGGGCAGAGCATGCCATGACAGCCCTGCCTTCGTGGTGGGCTGAGCCAATCAAAAATTAATTAATTAATTAATTAAAAACAAAGGTAAGGTAATGATGAGCCTCTCATTCTTCTTAGAGAAAAGAGTAGCAATAGCAAAAGTAAAATAAGAAATCTTTGTGATTAGAATTGAGGTTATTGATGAGAACATACGAATTTCTTTCTCTTTTTTTTTTTTTTTTTTTTTTTTTTTTTTTTTGACACAGGGTCTCGCTATGCAATTCAGGCTGGCCTTGAGCTCACTTTTGTAGCCCAGGCTGGTCTCGAACTCACACCAATTCTCCTGCCTCAGCCTCCCGAGTTCTGGGATTACAGGCGTGCGCCACCACACCCGGGTAGAACATATGGATTTCAACATGTAGAAATGTACAGACAATATAAAGAATTCTATGTAATCTATTAATAAGTTCTTAAAATGTATGCAGCATGCCATAAACTGGTAAGTTAGGTAAGGTAAATAGGGAAAGAAAGAGACACCTACACCACTATGGGGATGATTGCTGTGTTCCTGTTTGTGCAGGGAAGTTGGCTAAGAACAAGTTTTTCACTTGATGTGAATTTGCAAACAGAAGCAAAATTTTATGACTTTTGTTTTCAAAACAAATTGTTCATTAACTGTTCATGAGCCAAGTTATTACTATTTACAAATGGTAGGCAAATATTAGTATAGAAATCTGGTTTTTGAACCAATGTATTTCTTTGACTGAGTCTTCTTCCAACATATATCTTTCCGTGCTCTGGTTCTCAAGGTCTTCCTTCCTTCCTTGTTTTTCCTTCCTTCCTTCCTTCCTTCCTTCTTTCCTTCCTTCCTTTCTTCCTTCCTTCCTCCCTACCTCCCCCTCTCTTTCTTTCTTTCTTTCTTTCTTTCTTTCTTTCTTTCTTCTTTCTTTCTTGTTTTCAGGCCTTTGTGCTTGAACTCAGGCCTCTGCACTTGGCAGGCAAGTGCTTATTCTACTGAGCTATCTCCTCAGCATTGAAAGATTCTTTCTGGAGCCACACTAAAAAACAGTGGAAGGTAATACAGCCATTACACTGAAATGGCAGTGGATGCAATACAGCCATTTTACATGATGCTGTTGAAATTACTGAGAACTGTAAATCTATAAAAAAAGAAAACAAAACAGAATTCAGATAACAATAAACATGTATCTTTCACTAAGTTCAACTTAAAATAAGTCTCAATATAGCATGTAAAGTTAAAGAACATCTACAAAATATTAAAAGAAAATCTAAATGCCCTAGAATTTTGGAATAAATATTTTTATCAAATATTTTTTCTTTATTTTTTTATGACTACATATGTTCAGTACATGACGGTGTCATTTATCATGGGAAGATGCTATGTGTAGATAACACACCTTAATTCTTCTTTACTCTTTATCCCTTTATGCTCCTTTTTGCTCTTGCTTACCTTCTCATTTGCTAAACCTGTATCTTTATTTTTTTCATTTTTATCCTCATTTTCCACACTTCACCATTTCCCCTTCCCATTTCAAAAAGATCTCACATATCTTCCTCTTATCAATCTTGTATTTTCTTTTTTATATTTCTGAAATTCTCACATGAATAAACATAAAACATTTAAATTGTGTTTCATTTTTTCCTTTAATATTCTAAAGATAGATCCATCTACCTTCAAATGTTGCAAGTTTATCTTTATGACACAATAGTAATCTATGATGCATAAATGCTCCATTTTCAGTATCTGTTCATTTTATGATGCCTACACATGTTTTCCACAATTTATTTTAAATCATGAGGCTATAATATAATATGGTGACTTTAAAGGAAGATTTCTAAAAGGGAAATAAATACCTGAAAAATATAAAGAATTTAAATACTTGAAGACTCCCATTCTAAAGTAAAGGAATCATTGAATATCTTTTTTTGTATAATACCAAAGGAATAACACATGAAAAACAGAGAAACAAATCAACTTCAGAAATACAGAATATGCTCTATAAAATATGGTGGAAAGGGTAAAACTATCTAAATAGTAGACTAGCAGTAGGTTCCAGTGTACAGTAGGGCAAGAAGCATGAATAGATAGAAAAAAAAGCTTTCTAGGGCAGTGAAACTCTTTTCTATGATATAATTGCAATGCATTTAATTTAATATAGGTAAAAATACCAAATATGAATCCTAATGCAAATGGTAGAAGTTGATAAACATGTCGGTAGAAGTTTGTCAATTGCTATAAATGTATTAGTCTGATGGGGATTATTGATAATGGAGATTATTTCTATAGGTAGCAGGAAAGTGATGAGAAATCTGTTTCTACTGTTTCCCAATAAAATGAAATATTTTTCTGAAAGCAAAGCCTATCATTAAAATTTACAGTTCAGAAATTAAAGCAAAACAATAATAAATGGTAATAATAATAAAAATTGATGTTTTGCTTCAAATAGGTGGATATAAAACATATCATAATTGTAAAATTATTTTAAAAATAAATAAAAGTACTATATCCTATGGCTGTTACAACAAGCATATTTTTTGAGAGTGAAGTATGGTAAAGTACAATGAATATTTCCATAAAAACAAGTAAGATATAAACAAATAAAATTAGCTGAGGCTTCTAATTAACAAACTTTTGAGTAAAAAAATACTAAAACTAGTAGCTCGGCATGTACAACATAGTCAAGAACAACCTCTCAGCAGTGGGGAAACATTTGAAGTTTCAGTGAGAATATGAGACACTGTCTACTGAGGAGCTATGCATTGTTTGGTGATCAAGGTGAGCCACCCTCCAGCACACACAAAAAAAGTGAGGAACAGAAGTAGGTGAGTGAGGATCCCATTTTATTTTAAAAGGCCCAGGGCAAACTTCAGCAACTGAATAATTCCAGTTTACTTCATTTTCAATGTCTTGGAAAGAAGTGAGGGGAGACTTATTCACTCACAGCATATACTTTCAGCAAGTGGGAAGCAGTCCAGGTAAAATTCTGCTGGGAAAGAGGAGCTAGGATGACCTAGAATTGTTCAAGTCTTAGTCCTAGGTATGAAGCACTAGAAACATCCTCCTGGTCTGTGACAGCAGAGTGTCCTTGGCCCAGCATCATAAGAAGACAACTAGTTTTAGCTGGCATCAGGAAAAGGAAATTTCTCCCCTACACAAACATCCAATGCTCAGAAAGTAAGAGGTGTCAGTTGCATGTAACAGAGGAGGTTATGCAAGGTCTAGAAGGGGCCAGTTGTGCAAAGCCAGGGAGAAACACTGGGATTTCCCTGCCCAAATATACCACAGCAACTAGAAGAGTACCATAAAGACAAGAACTATAAGGAAAAGTGGACATCTATGATAAGGTCAGCAGCCCAACCCCTGCATACAGAGGCCTAGAGCAGCCCCATGCCTAGCACAAATCCTACTACAAAGGTGGTAGGATTACACAACACTGGACTGGAATTTGTGTTGGACATTACCAATGAACTGTTGACAACAGCAGTTCTATTATTTTTATTTTATTTTATTTTATTTTTTCATTGGATTTCCCTTTTCTGTCTGTTTAGATTTTTTCACTGTTAAAGTGAAATATCTTTCTTGGGGTTGGCAAGATAGCTCAGGGGAAGAAAGAACCTGCTTAGACAAGCTTAGGCAAGTGCAGGGACTGTGATTTGATCCTCGGCACCACAGGTGGCATTAGCCCTGCCACAGAGTCTGGGCCTGGTACCACATGCTTGTAATCCCAGCACTGGGTAGTCAAAAAGCAAGATGATCACCATGAGTCTGAGCTGTATAGTGAGATCCTCCAACAACCAAATGCATTTTTTTAAAAATTAGAATTTCTCCCTCCAGCCATGCCTAGAGTGTATTTGTCCACATTTATTTCTCTGTTTTGTCCCCTATTCCTCCTATACATACATACATACATACATACATACACACACACACAAATGGTAAAATTCACCTACTAAGGGGAAACTCATTCAATATATGTCGCTGATATATACTGGAATGTGTTATATTACTATAGGACTTACTCCTATGGTTAAGGATATCCAGTTAATAGTTGACACAGATTGTGAGTAGCTAGACTATAATTGATGTTATACTTAATGGTAATTAATTAATTGTACTAAAATAGATAGGATGTCATGACAGTTCTAATTACTTTTTCTCCCTTGCATGACAATACTATGTTTATCAAGTATCAGAAATATCACCTTAGACAAGTACCACAGAAATGGATGCTTAAACAAATAGCAATTTCTCATTCCTAATAGGGAAGGTAGGTTCTGGGAATAGACACAAAGACTAAGAATCGCCTACAAGTAGAAGACATGTCTCAGGAACAGACATTTCCTTCAGAAGCCTTTGTACTAGTGACAAAGCTATATACCAAAAGAAATCTGCAATAACCAACAAAAAAAAAAAACCCAAAATAATACAGAAAATGACAGGATATAGAAGAAAAATTCAACCTCAGACCTCCAGCGCACCCAGGAGAAATCCAGAGTACAAAGAGATAGAAGAAGCCAGGCGTGGTAGCTCACACTTGTAATCCCAGCACTCGGGAGGCTGAGGCAGAAGGACTGGTGTGAGTTCGAGACCAGCCTGGGCTACAAAAGTGAGCTCAAGGCCAGCCTCAACTGCATAGCGAGACTCTGTCTCAAAAAAGACACACACACACACACACACACACACACACACACACACACACACACACAAAGAGATAGAAAAAATTGGAACCTAGCCCTTGGGATTTTCAAAATTTCTGCACATATCCAATCAGTTCTATAACAGTGGATTACAGTTGGCAATAAAAGAAAGTTATCTTAAAAATAGAAAAGCACCAGGAAAAATCAACTCAACAGCTGGAAGATTAAGGAAAGAAGAAAAACAATTAAATAAATTGAACTAGACCAGAAAGCCAAGTATAGTGTAAACACCACAAAAATCTTCATAATAGCAGTAAGTTAGAAAAATTCCAAACATAACTAAAGAACTAGGCATACAAGTAAGTAAAGAATGAGAACTCCAAATAGCCAATACCAAAATAAATTGACACCAAGAAACATAACAGTCAAGATTTAGGAAATTCAGCATAAAAATGCTGAATTAATAAGATTAGTTAACTAACTAATAAGATTAGTTAAAAAATAAAAAAAAATCACTTACAAAGAAAAGTGCATTACAATCACAGAAGAGTTCTCAAGAAAACCCTCAAATCACAGAGAGAACTAAACATGGGGAAAAGGGAGCCCAGAACAGGATATTCTGCAGAGATGATAGTCTCCAAAATAGGTCATATATTAGCTCATAGATTATGTTTAAGTAAATGCAAAATGACTGAAGTAATCCCATTTATGTTTTTAAAATTTAGTGCAGTTAAACTGGACATTAATAGCAAAAGAATCCACAATAAATACATAAACACATAAAATTTAATGACACCATTCTGCACAATCAAACAACACAGATGATATAAAAGAAATTAAAGAGTTTCTATAAATAGATCATAATTCTAATATAATGCAGCCTGATGGGCATTTCAAAAACCAGAGTGTGATGGACAGGGCCCAGAGGCAGCTGTGGAAGGGCAGCTTCACCTATGGGTTCGCTATTTGTTGCTTTCTCCCTTTCTTGAAATGCTACTGGTTGACCCTGAGTGAACCCTAGGATGGAAGCTGATGGAGGGCTTGGTTGCACTCATGACTAAGCATGTTGCCCTCCTTTACTTTAATGAGACTGTGGCCACATTAGTGCCTCAGCACATGGCTCTCCTTTGCTGCAGTGATTGTGCGCGAGATCATGCTGACTATCCTGAATAAAGCTGAGTTGTTTCGGAGGTTCTTTGCTCACTAGGGAGGGAATCTCAGTGAGTTCTCTGAGCTAACTTCATTGGGTCTTCTTGTCGTTTCTTTTGGCCCTGACAAAGAAAATTACAACATATAACATCCTGGAATTTATACAACACAATGAAAGAAGTGGTATTGGGAAATTTATAGCAGGAAATACCTCTATCAGGAAAACAGAACGAATTCAAATAAACAGCTTAATGTTGAACCTCAGGATTCTAGAAAATAAATTTAAGCTTAAGCCTTGTTAGAGGCAGAAAATAGTTAATATCAAAGTAAAAATCAATAAAATGGAGACTAGGAATACAGTACAAAGCATCAATGAAGAGCCAATTCTTTGAAAATTAAACAAAATCAACAAACCCTTATTTTAAAAATGAAAAGACTTATATTCCTGCAATTAGGAATAAAAAAGGGTAAAATTACAGCAGATTCTGTAGAAGGCTAAATGACCATCTATGCTACTTCAAGTACTTTGTCTGTGGTAAGATAGAAAATGCAGAAGAAATGAACACTTAGAATTGTAAGAATAAACAAAAATGGACCAAGAAGATATAAAAAATACTCTAAATAAATTAATATCTCTCAATGAAACTGAAGATATAATAAAAATCTTCTAACTAAGAAAACCCCAGGATGGGCTAAGGAGACAGCTCAGGGGCTTAAAGTCTTCCTAGTAAGCACAAGATCTTGAGAAGAAGAAGTGAAAGAAGAAGAAGAAGAAGAAGAAGAAGAAGAAGAAGAAGAAGAAGAAGAAGAAGAAGAAGAAGAAGAAGAAGAAGAAGAAGAAGAAGAGGAAGAAGAAAGAGGAAAAAGAAGAACTCAAGACTTTCAAATGGCAACTTCAACTAAAAGGCACTGAATTCTCTTTACCTGTTCTCCCAGTCTTGCAGAAACCGAAAGAAACAACACACACACACACACACACACACACACACACACACACACACACACCTATTGAAAGTAATGGAAACCATACACCAAAAGTAAAGGGCGATGATCTATTGACCAAAAAGAGAACTATATTTCAGGGGTGATGAGTGTAACACTAAAATTCTGAAAAATCTCACTAAAAGCAGGGGAGCAGAGCAAGGTAAGATATGAAAGTGTTTTAGAGAAGATCAGGGGAATTTATATCAGAGCAATTATATAAAACAAAGAGATGCTTTCCTGCCCTTCAAGGTCAGTGAGAACATAGGACATAAAAGAACCTGTACTGAAATAGCATATCACTCAATAGAGTCCCAAATTTCCTGTTCAAGGAGATTATGGGGCTATAGAGGAAAGTGACTGAGGATGTACAGTGTGCCTAAGAATAGTCACCTAGAGAGAAAACATCCTCTCAGGCTTTCACAGGTCAAGCAATGGCCGCGATTCTTCAGGATGGCTGACACAAAAGTTTTTCACAGTGCAGTTTCAGGTTAACCCCTGAGGGGACCCGACTGAACTTGTAAGATACAAAAGTTGCATATTTTATTGTGACATAGGTCCTGCTTCATGTTGGTCTTAACCATCCAGCAGAAAAGTCTAACCACAAGGTACAAAAAGGGAAGACAGCCGGGCGTGGTGGCTCACGCCTGTAATCTCAGCACTCAGGAGGCTGAGGCAGGAGGATTGGTGTGAGTTCGAGACCAGCCTGAGCTACCAAAGTGAGCTCAAGGCCAGCCTCAACTGCATAGTGAGACCCTGTCTCAAAAACACACACACACACACACAAAAGGAAGACAAATTAACATGATGATTTGTAAAAGGCTCAAATCAGCAACTTCAAATCAAATGAGCTGATAATCCACTACTGTTATAGACTAGTGGACTATATATATGACTACTTTCTCTTTGTGCAACGAAAAGAAAGATCTGTACAAACAATGTTTAGACAAGAAATCATGTCTGGGGCCGGCGGGATGGCTCAGTGGTCTAAAGCACCTGCTTGGGAAAACTTGGGAAGCTTCAGGGACCATGGTTCGATCCCCAGCACCACATGCTGTACCAGCCCTATCCTCAGGGCAGGCTGAGCCAGCCATAAAAATGAGTGAATAAACAAAGGTTCTGAAACAAGAAAAAAAATTAAAAAAAAAAAGAAATCATGTCTGTACCTTGTACACTGAACAACTATGACAAAGATTATGCAATGTATTAACTATGGTAAAAACAATAATAAAATGCTAAAAAGGAAATGAATGAATACAATTATTGTTATTTTTAGGTGATATGACACTTTACATAGAACTCCAAAACTCCCAATACAGACTTATCACTCAAAAATCAATGTTTTAGCCGGGAGTGGTGGCTCACGCCTGTAATCCCAGCACTTGGGAGCATGAGGCAGGAGGATTGGTGCGAGTTCGAGACCAGCCTGGGCTACAAAAGTGAGCGCAGGACCAGCCTCAACTGCATAGCGAGACCCTGTCTCAAAAAGACAAAAAAAAAAAAAAAAAAAAAAAAAATCAATGTTTTTTTCTGTATAAGAAAACAAACTCACTTAGTGAAATTAGGAAAGCAACATATTTCACTGTAACAAACAAAAAAATTCTAGGAATAGATCTATAAAGGTAGTAAAGATTTATATATTGACAAATGCAGTACTCTGAAAAAGGAGATTTAAAAGCATATTAAAATCAATAGATAGCCCTTGGCCATGTATATGAAGAACCAGTATGGTGAAAATGGCCACATTTCAAAATAGCTATCTGAATTTAGTGAATCTCAGTCAAAATTCCAAGAGCATATCTCACAGAGTTTGAGAATTTATTTAGAACACAAAGAGACCTAGAATAGCAAAGGCAATTCTGGGTAAACAAGGCAAGACAAAGAGCAGCACAATCTCTAACTGAAATTACACTAAAGCTACTGTGATAAAAATAACATTATACTGGAGATGGTGGTGGAGGGAACAGACCTGCAAAGCAATGGACCAGACTGAGAAATTCAAACACAACTGCAGAAATACTTGCCTACCTTAACTTTTGTAAAAGTACCAAAATGTTCTTTGAAAGAAAGATAGCCTCTTTAATTAACAGTGCTGGGAAAACTGGCTTTCTACGTACTGAATTAAAATAAAACAATTAAAATTACAGCCGTATCTTTTACCATGCACTAAACTAAATACAATGGATCAAGGATATAAGTAATGTAACAGAAGCACTAAACCTACTGGAGAAAAATGTAGTTAAATATCTTGGAGACATAGGTATAGGCAGAGTTCATGAAAAAAAAAAAAAAAACCAGAGTGCATGGGAAATACTTCAAAGAATAAACAATTAGGATCTCATCCTATTTAAAAGCTGTTGTACAACAAGATAAATCACCAATAGAGTGAAGAGACAAAGTGGTGAAAATGTTTTTGCCAGTTGTCCAACAGACAAAGATCTAATATCTAGTACATATATCAAAGTGGAAAACATCAGAAATTTAAAGGCCCAACTCAAAAATGAGCATTGGAGAAGGATGCATACTTCTCAGGAAAGAAAAAATTAATAAAGTAAATAAATACATGAAAAAATATTTAACATCACTGATCATTTTAGAGATACAAATTGAAACAGCAGTGTGATTCCATCTCACCAGAAAGAAATACTCTATTGTTTTGAAGAACCAAGATGACTGACTGGATTTCAGAGAGCTAAAAGCCATCAGAATTGGCTTAACAACATCCTGAAAGCAAGATGATTTCAGAGAGGAGAGGTAGCAGGATAATATCTGTGAAGGAGTACCCTTGGAATTTCAGCTTAGCATTGATCATTATATATGACTACTAATTATATGTGATGAAAAATTGATAATCTCTTATTCCCAATAATATTAATGAACTCTAATTGCATCCCTATGTGCGCGCATGCACCTGTGCACATGCACACACACTCACACAGATACACACACATTTATTTAGGGAAAATCATGCTGATGTTGTTCAATGTCAAATTGTAGAAACTTGTCATGGACAACCTCAAGAGCAGTTGCATTTAGTGATAGATGCTATAGTAATAACAACAACAAAGACTTTATAATAGTGGGAGAAAAGAAAAAAATTAGGCAAAAGCAGAATGGGGCACAATGTGACAGTAAGAATATGCAAAAATTTGCACTGCAAATATGGAAATCAATATTGGATTATATGAATTTAATGTATATATTGTTAGTGCTTAATCCATGTATTGCACTATATACTGTCCCATTGGTGGCTTCTAGTTATCCATAGTCTAAAAGAATTTCATCTACTATATTGATTCGTGTATTTATGTTGAAAATTTATTTTTATATATATTTTTTTTCAGGTACCAAATTTCTTTATTTGAAGGAATTAAAGAACTTAAGTCGATGTTCTGGTACAGTTTATAGAAAAGGTTAAGGTAGCCCCAACATGTATATGCTGTCTTAGTGACATTAGCTCTCACTGTCACTGTCCCTCAGGGTATGCTTGTCAAAGAGGTACTCTGCCAGGCCGGACTCAGGGGCTCCCATCTTGCGCAGCTTGGTCACGTGGTCACCCAGCTCTTTGATGGCCTTTACCTGCTTGGCCAGGTAGTGTGTCTCGATGAAGTCACGCAGATGGGGGTCGTTCTTATCAGTGGCCAGCTTGTGCAGCTCTAGGAGGGACTGGTTCACGCTCTTCTCCAAATGCAGCGCGCACTGCATTGCATTCAGCCCGTTCTCCCAGTCATCACAGTCTGGTTTCTTGATATCCTGAAGGAAGATCTGGCCACTGTGCTGATTCTGCAGTTTCATCAGCTTCTCGGCGTGTTCTCTCTCCTCATGAGAT
This sequence comes from Myocastor coypus, assembly GCA_004027025.1. Classification (NCBI taxonomy): domain Eukaryota; kingdom Metazoa; phylum Chordata; class Mammalia; order Rodentia; family Myocastoridae; genus Myocastor; species Myocastor coypus. Next base: position 79,623 of record PVJA010002666.1, read on the forward strand.
TGGTGAAGAAAGTATTTGGCGAAGTTCTTCAAAGCCACATCGTCGCCATCAAAGTAGTAAGACATGGACAGGCGGACGTAGGAGGCGTAGAGCTCCAGGTTGATCTGGCGGTTGATGGCGGCCTCGGCGCCCTGATGGTAGTTCTGGCGCACCTGCGAGGGCGAGGAGGTCGTCATGGTGGCGGCTGGCGGTGCAGGCGGCAGCGAGGGCGGGCGAGGGGCGGGCTCCGTTCAAGCACTGTTCAAGCAGGAGACCCCAACAACGCTCAGCGGACCTTATTTTATTTTATTTTTTAAATTTTGTTTAAATTTCAAAGTCGTGTTCTAAAGTTTATCTGAATAATTATGACAGTAAAATCCTGAGGAAAGGTCTGTTCCTAATCCTTAAGAGATTATTCGTGGTGAGCTTACTTGATGAGTGAACAATTGGCGTTTATTGAAACCACACAGAGATGGCATAAATTATCTCATTTAATTACCCTATCTGTCAAACAGAAGAAAACTGTTTCTTTTCAAAGTTGAGAGAATTTAGCACTCAGTCATGTAAGGATCTGAGATATGAAATCTCAAGGAAGTCATCTAATCTCTTTGAGGCAAAGCCAGGGCTATGAGACGTATCTGCATCCCCGGCGGGATGGCTCAGTGGTCTAAAGCGCCTGCTTGGGAAAGCTTGGGCAGCTTCAGGGACCGCGGTTCGATCCCCGGCACCACATGCTGTGCCAGCCCTGCCCTCGGGACGGGCTGAGCAGGCCATAAAAATGAGTGAATAAACAAACAAAGGTTCTAAAACAAGAAAAAAATAAATTTAAAAAAATTCTTTAAAAAAAAATAAATTGTCCACATGAATAAAAAACAAAGTGTTTGCTACCCTTTAACTTGTAACTTGTGTTGACAAGAGGAATTTTGCATGCTGAATGCATTATCCTGTTTGGAGGATGCCTACAATTGATTCAGCTAGGCACAGTTCTGAGAAATCCATTTACCCAATTCCAGCATGTGTGCAGGGACAAACATAAAAATAGCTTCAGCAATTTGGTGGACTCTAAACTCAATATTAAGAACTAGGAATGCAGCTGAGGCTATATTACTTAAACTATAGTATGTAGGGCTAGGGCACTATTCCTGACACTCCTATATTTTAGTTTTCCAGATTATTATTTTAAGCATTTCATGGGCTGATGAACTTTTCACTTGTAGTGATACTAACACGTGTGAGCACTTGGAAAATGACAATGACGTAGGATGCAAGTAGGACTGAAAGCAGAAATTAAAACCAAGGCAACTGTGTGAAAGCATGGGCCAAATTTTAATGAGAGATGAGGAAATGAGTTCAGCTTGCAGAATTGAAGGGAAACACAATCCTGGGAAACTGGAGTGGTTGGGGAGGAGTAGCCAGTCCTGGGTGGCACAGTTATCTCTAAAGGTCGTTTTAACTTTCTATTTCAATATGTTAACATATTCAGATATGTGGGAGGGTGACCAACTGACGCACAGCCTGGAGCAACAAAAGTCTAGCTACACTAGTATCCTTGGAAGATCAAACTTACTTGTTAAAACAAAACAAAACAAAAAACCTGAATAGAGCTGTTATGGCCAAACTGCAGCGGCCTGGAGGCAGACACTTCCCACTGAGTCATGAGCATGGTCACTCACTTTAGGAGGTTAGCTCCTTTTTGCAAAATATATATTAGCAGCTATTGTTACCCTTTGAGACTTTCTGTCACACTTACAGTGCCCTTGATCATCATAGGGGAATAATGGAAAATATGCCTCAGACATTGATGGCAGGGTAGGTGGGAACAAGGGAGTTTTAATTTTAAATCATATAGAAGGCCTGAAAATCCTGGCTCCTGTCCCCAAAACTATTCTTGTTTCATTGTAGTACTTTTCAGTAGGAATCATAGCCAATAAAATATAAAAAGCCAACAAAATAATATTATGATATAAACTCAAATCAAAGCAGTCGTTAATATGTTTGGAGCACTTACTGTTACAGGCCAGGAGATATGTTACAGAAAAGAATCAGAACTTGAAAATCAAAGCTGTTTTATTCAAGACTCTTGCCTAGTCGAATGGAAATATTCCCCAAGGCAGTAGTATAGAGAGTTTAAAATGCATATAAGATGTCTGTATTTGTGATAGGAATTTGAAAGTGGGCAGCATGTAGCTGGAGTTTAGTATCAGTATTCATTAGAAAAGATAAGAAAAGAATAAAAGTTATTGAAAGAGCTCATGAGCTTAGACTATGAAATAAGCAACTCCTAAAAGCTAAGAAGAATAAGAAATCGTGAAGAAAATATAAAAAGTGCTAGCAGAATTTACTTTCTTAGAAGAGAAGGGGGTGATTCTTTTAAATCACAAGAAATACTGTTGGAGGAAGTTTAGAGATAAGACATCAAGTGAGTTTTCAATGGAAACTTTGGTAACTATAGTAAGAGGAATTACAGTTTGTGGTTAGGGAAAGAACATACTCTAAATGGGCTTAAACATAGGATAAGAAAGTGAATATAATGTCACAGGAGTCTTCCGAATGGGGAGGAAGAAGTCAAAGATTTACAAAGGAAAAAGGATAATAGAGTGAAAAAGCTAGAAGTGGGCATGATTTTATTTTATTTATTTTTTTTTTAATTTTTTTTTTCTTGTTTCAGAAATTTTGTTTATTTATTTATTTTTATGGCCGGCTCAGCCTGCCCTGAGGGCAGGGCTGGCACAGCATGTGGTGCCGGGGATCAAACCGCGGTCCCTGCAGCCGCCCAAGCTTTCCTAAGCAGGCGCTTTAGACCGCTGAGCCATCCCGCCCGGCCCAAAGTGGGCATGATTTTAAAGACCCTTACAAAAATGATCTTCGATTAGAGAAGCTGCCTTCTCCCTCTCATTTAATTCTTTTTTTTTTTTTTTTTTTTTTTTAACAAAGAACTCAAAGGCATCTCAGGAATTAGGGAAAAATCTAGAACAATATTGAAACATCCTGTAAGTGTTAAAGGCCCTAATAAGGTTGATGCATTCACATTGTAGCCATTTTGATGGCTATTTTGTGCCCCCAGGTTACGTCCTGGTGGTATGGATGGAGAAAGTAAATATTTTGATTTGTAGTTTGGGACAGTGGAATTCAGTCATGTTTGAAAGTATGAGTCCACTTTTGTAGTAATGATGACATACAAAGAAGCTGATGGATTAGAAAAAAATTGGACAGGTAGAGTGATCCCAAGTCAGGTAGAAAATCATTAGCATTGAGGGCAGTGAATCAACCAAGATGAGATGGATTTATATGTAAAATTTATAGTGGTATAATTTTGTCCATGAAGCATACAAATGACAATATTTTAACAGCTGGCAGATTCTCTGGACATATTTTAATGACTGAAGAATTTGGTTACCTAAGGATATCATCAGGCAGTGGCTGTGGAGATGATTCTTCAAAGAGATGGGACCCCAATTAAGTGCAACTATGTGGTTAGTTGAGCAATCTTTGACATCTCTCAGAGAAAAGAATTTCCCTTAAAAAGTATGGGAAGTTTTTGCTAGGCAGAGATTAATTACACATTCAGGCAAAGGAAAGGTGCAGTGTTGTTTGGCATTTATGGCTAAGTGGGTTGTCCTCGAGGTAGGCGATCTAGGACGTGTATTCCTACTATCTTCCAGGTTATTTGTCAGTGGGCTGTGTTACAGTGAAAACAATTGGCATGCCTCAGGTCAAGAAACACGCTGTCTATTTAGTAGTGCCATTTTCTTAAAGATGGGGATCTTTGGGTCTATAGCATCAGAGGAAAGTGCGCGCTCAATTTATAAGTGAAAAGCACAATCCTGATTGAACACCTTATTGTATCTCCAAGACCCCTAGAGAATTTTCTGGAATGAATTCCTAGGAGGCTAAAGGAGAATTATAACTTTGTATAACTGAGTTCTGTTGAAAGTACAGGTTTATGAAACGTATAATTTTAAAGTTTCAAGTTTTCCTTGTGGTCTTCAGCCTATCATTTTTGTATATAAAAGTGACATATGTAGGATTTACTAATTCTGAATAATCTTATGCCTAAGTATTTATATACTTAAATATAAGGTATAAATATATAGACAGAACTATGGAAGGCAGATCAAATAGGATTGAGAGATGGAATTTAACCACACTGAGTTAAAATCACTGAGAGTTTTTAAAAAGTGTACTAGTGGGAAAGAAGAGGAAATGTGTGCAGCAGGAGGTTGGTCACTATAATTAGACCATCTGTATTTATAAATTGTAGCTTTATCAAAGTTAGGCTTCTACTCTCCCACACAGACTGGGATATGGGAACATTATCTTTTTTAATGGTCTTAGTTCAAAGGGATGGCCTCATAGTCCTTCAAAAAATATTTCTCATTGGAAAAACTGGCAAAGACTGGAAAAAATACAGAGATCAAAGGGGCAGAGGTAACCTAAAGGAAGAGAAGTCAGTGGATATTTTTGAGGGTGAAATATTTCTAAAGTTTAGTCAGGCAAAAGAAAATGTTAAAGTAGTCTTGGTCGGATTGTAAATGAATAACAACAGAGAAAACCGATGCAGATTATCTGGATAGGAACAGTTACTAGTTGTCAAACTACAAATCTCTACATTTTAATCATTTGAAGAATAAGAAAAATAATAACACAACTATTTTAGTATTAATTACTTACTATATTCACAAATTTATAAAATAATACATACTCCATGAGCAGGGATTAAGTAGAATTGTAAGGATTAAGTATAAATTTAAAAATACCATATTTAATCTTTTTAATAGACTTATGAGAGATCCTTTATTCCTGTATAATTGATAAGTGAAATAAGGTTAAAAGGAGTAAAATTATTTTATCGGTCTCACCATTTTTAGGACTCAGGAAGTCTGAAGCTAAGACTATTCCTAAACTTGAAAACCTGAAGTATGACTTGAGATGTGGATGTATTGATTAATGGTCTCTGCAGGAGCATAACTGATAGAAAACATGTGTAGGAAAATACAAAGGCATTTATTAGATGTGTTTTTAGGATCAGAATGGGAAAAGTCTACAACAAACCATCTGGCCTGGAAGTGCCAGAGGATCCATAGCTACCAAGCCCAAGGACGTGGAAACTCCAAACAAGAAGGATCAAGGATGCAGCCCCTGTACAAGCTGAAAGCCCAGAGGCTCCCTTGAGGGCTTCTGGCACAAATCTGTGCTGCAAAGCTAAAGAAGCTGTGTAGCAGTGACTAATGTGATGGTAGCAGAAGATGCAAACAGACCACAGTACTCTGAAATTGCATGAATTTATTTTTTCCCTTTTTATTTCATTCAGAGTGAAGTCTCTTGGTTGGTGCCACCCACCTCTGGGGAGGTTTTCTCTCTTACTCAGTTTGCAGGCATGTCAGTCATTCAAAGATACCTAGAACTGTCATTTACTAATCTGCAAGTCATTTCACATTGCACACTGCTATGTCACCAACAACTGTTGCAATTGGCCCCTTGCCCAGTTAACAAGCAGACACACCACCTTACACTATACTACTTGAGCTCTAAATATAATAGAAAGATCATAATTATACCTCACCTGATGTAACTATCCTGCATGCGAAACAAACTAATGTCCTCTCCAGAACAGAAGGTAAAATTTGGGGGATGTCATGCCTTTTCTTCTGCTGACATACCATTACTTACATTATATGGACTTAACAATACATAAATACTGTTATAGGTCAATTAACAATATGTAACAAACACAGAAAGCAAAGATGTCTGCTTGTGCATACACACACACACACACACACACACACACACACACACATATATATATATATATATATATATATATGCACACATACATTAAAAATAACAAAATATCCATAGAAATTACAATCCTTGGTAGGTTCATATTCATAGCTGGTGCTTATAACTACTTTCTCTAATGTCCATTTTGTTTTGTCTTGGTCTTCAGCAAGCACATCCCTAGGTCTTTAAACTTTACTTAGTTATGTAACCCATACCTTTATTCCTGAATGTTATAGGCTATTTTCTGTCCTGCCTGTATTGGATCTATTCTATTTTCCCAATGGTTTTAATAACAGGATATGGTAACATTAGGATAATTCAAAGAAATCACATGCATTATATTCTACTCTTCCTTACCTTCATTGAGGAGTAACAGTTCAAATTCCTTGGAGTGGTTTGGAACAAACATCTTTACTAGCACACTGTATGTACATTCTAGTCTATTGATTAAGAGACATGATAAACCCAACATACCAAGGGAAATCTTAGTTTTCTTCAATAAAATCATTTCCATGCCCCAAGGGACTCACTGTTTGTCTCAGCTGTTGTCAGATGTCTATCCGGAAGTGATTATAGCAGCGTATGTGTAAAAGAGTACAAGTCCACAAGGCATAAGAGAACCTGTGTTGTAACATCTTATAACTCAGTGGTGTCCCAAATTTTCTGTTCAGAGAGATTATGGGACCACAGAGGAAAGGGATTAATGATGTATAGTGGGCCTAAGCAGAGTCAGTTAGAGAGAAAATATTCTCTCAGCTTTCAGAGATCAAACTAGTCAAACAATGGCCATGACTCATCCAAATGGCTGATACTGACAACAGTTCTACAAAACACTGTACATGGTTTCAAGGTAAATCTTGAAGGGATGTGACTGACCTTGGGAGATACAAAAGTTACATGTTTTGTTATGTGGGTCTTGCTTTAACTTGCCCTTAACAATGTACATACAGTGTGCTGGTGAAGATGTTTGCTCCAAACCACTCAGAGGAATTTGGACTGTTATTCCACAGTGGAGGTAAGGAAGAGATGTTTGTAATGCATGACGTTTCTTTGAATTATCCTAATGTTACCATGTCCTATTATTCAAGCCATTGGGAAAGTAGAACAGATCCAGTGCAGAAGAGTTTAACCATGATGCATAAAAAGTAAAGCTAGCTTAGTATATTGAGCTGAAAATGGTTTAAATGAACAGCTTCTGACACTGCCAGTTCTGCCAATAACCCACTACAATTATCAAATATTGGACTACGTATACAACTACTTTCTCTTAGTTCAATGAGAAGAAATTTTTATGTCAATCATGATTAGAAAAATTATCATGTCTGTATCCTGTGTTCTAAATAACTACTATGAGGGCAACAATATGCATTTCATCAATTATTGTGAATGTACTACCAACATGTTTTAAAACTGTCTCATTTCTCTTTCTCACTAATAGTAGTAAAAAAAAAGAGTACAAGTCCACATTGCTGGGCCCATCAACAATTTCCATTCCTGACACATGATCACTTGTAATGGTCTAGTGTTATTTATTTTATAAATATCTTAAGTTTATTGATACATTTTAGATATACAAAATGATTGCATTCTTCATAGAGAATATTGAGGCATATTTTTCCCATTTCCTTTTCTCTTCTTTCAGTTTTTCTTCTCTTTCATATGTTTTTTTAAAAGAATTAAAATTTTTTTTTCTTGTTTCAGAACTTTTGTTTGTTTATTTATTTATTTTTATGGCCGGCTCAGCCTGCCCTGAGGGCAGGGCTGGCGCAGCATGTGGTGCCAGGGATCAAACCGCGCTCCCTGCAGCCGCCTAAGCTTTCCTAAGCAGGTGCTTTAGACCACTGAGCCATCCTGCCGGGCCCCTTCTCTTCCTTATTTACAAACTTTCTTTTCATTATTTTCCTTTTATTCTTTTCCAACTCTTCCTTTCCCCCTCCACATGCCTGGGTCCTCTTTTTATTGGAATATTTTCTCTGTATTTCACTGCATCTATTATACATGCAATATTTGAACATATAAAAATGGGCATCTGAAATCAATAAGCACTTTGTAGATGAAAAATTATAAATAGTCATTAAGTATATGAAAAATGTTCAACATCACTGCTCATTTGAGAGATACAAATCAAAAATCGTACTGATATTCCATCTCACTCCAGAAAGAATAGCTGCGATGAGAAAATCAGCCAATAACTTGAGACACTATAGGGGAAAAGTAACCCTTCTCTGTTGTTAGTGGAAGTGCAAGCTGATGCAATCACTGTGGACTTGAGTGTGGAGATTCCTTAAAAAAATCACATCTATGGGGCTGGTGAGGTACCTCAGTAGTCTAAAGCGCCTGCTTAGGAAAGGTTAGGCAAAGTGTAGAAACTGTGGTTAAATCTCTGGCAACACATCCTACACCAGCCCTTTCCTCAGGGTGGGCTGAGCTGACCACAAAAAAAAAGAAAAAAAAAGAAAGAGAAAGAAAGAAGAAAGAAAGAAGAAAAACTAAATCTAGAAGTTCCATTTGAACAGCTATTCTCCTCAATATCTTCCTGATAGAATTAAAAATCATCATACCATTGCAATAGACAGACAGACAGACAGACAGACAGACAGACAGACAGACAGACAGAAAGACATAAAGACAGGTAAAGATGATGTGGGGTTTTCTTATGCAATGGGGCATTACTCTACCATGAAGAATAAACTTGAGACATGTACAGGTGCAAGGTAAATGTATGCATGTGAGAACATACTCTTAAATGAAATAAAATCTTTTAGATATTTAAGGTGATAGAGATCCTTGTGAACAAAGTCAAGACATCAGGCTACAAGGCTGATATGCTTCTGAAGTAGAGAGTAAACTTCTATCTCTAGTTTTGCCAGCTGAAAGTAAATTGTTTCTCGTGGGCCTTTTGGATGTGGATAGATGGAGATGTTATATCAATAAGTCTCTGCCAGGTGTCAGAAGATGTGATAATCTGTACAAGAAAGAAATCCACATCTGATAAAGCAATTGAATTGCAATTTCAATTACAACTTCATAAAACTTAACATAATGCATTCTATCATCTAAGGTCATTATGGCTTGTGAGTAGTTGTCCCCCCAAAGCCTCATACAGCCATTGAGGTGCAGTTTTAGAGTTTTTGATTAATTCATGATTCAAAGCTGGGAGCATGGATCTGAGTACTGCTGGGATTGTGGTTGTTAGTGCTATACTCAGCCTGGGGCAGTTAGCCTGAAGACAATATAAGGAGAAGACAGACTTGCTCTCTTTTGCCATTGCTGCCCCTAATCCTCCTTTTTGCTTTTGCTATTTTCCACTGCTATGTAGCACTATGCCTTTAAGTCAGCTGAGCATGGACTGAAAACTGCACAAACTGTGAGCTAAATAAACTTTTCCTTTCTTAATTTTGAGTGTTGAGTATTCTGTTCAAACAACCAGAGAAAAGTAATTGAAACAAAGTCCATCTCTTTCCTTTTCAAGGTAAGTAAGAATGTTAAATAGAGATTCTGTGGGAACCACCACCCTTGCACATTTGAAGTTCTTTGTGGTGATACTAATCTGAAATTCCTCCAGAAGTACAATCTTTTTGGTAGAGTATTTTCCCAGGGAGAGGCAACTCTAATATCCTTCATTTCTTTCCTCCCTTTATCACCTTCACTACAGGAGTGCAGAAATGAACATGGAGTTTCTATCAAGTGCCAAGTATGTCTGCTGCAATTATGCATTTTTGAACTTGTAAAATGACTTCAGGATGGATATGAGAACATACTTGTATTACTTTAACTCAGATATTAGCTAAAACTCAGTTGATTACTTGTACACTTACAGGTTTCTACTCTTACTGGAGGGCTATAGCAATATTTAAGATCCTCCATAAAGTGCATTAATTCAGAACCAGTGTCTAGCAGTCCCTCTAACATGTGGTCCTTTCATTTCCCAAAGTACACAGACAGAAGCACATCAGTTTCCTTTGGATGGGTTGGAGAGATTGGAAGTACATCTTTTTGTAATTTACCATGTCTTACTTCAAGGGAACCTGGCTAACTCTTCATTCAAAGAGTTCTGACTCTTTATACTGAATCAAGTCTGGAATTGGTTCAGGACTCATGATTCTATATTGCTACTATCGTTGTTCATTTCTTATAAAATTACTATGTTTATATAAATGAAGTAGTAATTGAAAAAGTTTCCATCTATATTTCTTCTGTGCATATCATAATTAACTTGGAAATGTCATAGCTCTGTGTATTAATTCATTCAAATCATTGCTTAACTTCTGATGTCAATTATAGTAATTATGCTCACATTCCTGAGCTTTTGAATACCTTCATCAACAGTAAATTAAGGAGTATCAGAAATCACCAGATTCACTAGCAGATGTCTTTTGATGCGTATTTCAGGCAAACAACCAAACAAATTATCAATAATTTTTAATACTCCAGGAACTGTGATACTAAAACCAGAATCTCTATGAAATTAGTTCATATGAGAAATTCTACCTGGCCCACATTTACGTGTCTTCTGCAATTATTTCTATACTTTCTCCCTGGTCTATCATAAGAAGTAGAACACTCTAGTTCTTTGGTCCTTTAACATACTCCCTCATGGATCATGTTGTGTCCCTCATCCATGGGAGGCTTCTGGATTTGAGTCTTCTTTTAGGTCTACAGGCAAAAAAGGGTGTGATGGTGGATCCTGAAGAGATTGGACATTATCTTTGTTGGGAAATGCATCAAGCAGGGCCATGACTGTTTTCTTAAGCAATACAGCATTAGTGTCTTCAGGTATATTTGGAGAGGCCAACTACATAAGGGTAGGCTTTCACACTGAGCATCAGGATAATCTCTTCTGGAGAAGTAGTCTTACCAGAGTTCAGGAGTTCAGTGTCTCTAGACTAAGCAGTCTCCTCAAAAATACACCCTCCCTGATTTATGAGAGACCACTGTTTTCTGATCAGTGCCCTAACCTTAACTACAGATACCATTCGAGACCTCTACTGTCTAACCAACCGTATGAGAAAAGATTGTGCTTAGTTTTCAGTAACTTCAGCCTAGGGCTAAAGGACAAATGATTCTACAGAATGTCACACTTAGAAGATTGTACATTGTTTTGGTTTATTTATATTGGGAATTAGAATATTTCGACTAACCATTTTCCTCGTGTAGTTTGTCCAGAAATGTTAAGAACAATGATCCAGCCTGATTTTTACTTTTACTCTTCCAAATCTATGCAAATTTTTCTGTATAGAATCACTAAATTCCTCTCAAGTGATCAATTAGTAAAATCAAATGGAAGTGTGTTGTGCATTGCTTTAAACAGTCCACACCATAGACTATCAGCACTTACATTTTCAGGACATACTATGACAACCTTATATCTGATGAAATTAAAGACGTAAATTCAGAAACCACTAAATTGATTAGAAAAGTGATTCTGATTATTCAGTTTCTTTAACCAACCTATATATGATTAAGGTTCTCTAAAGGAACATAACTGATAGAAAATTATATAAGGAAACATATTAGGGAGGTTTACAGAGTCGAGTGTAGGAGGATCCATGATGGTAATCAACATTCTAGAGGTCTATGGCATTCAGCAGCTCCACAACACTGGAAGGTGGAAACTTCAGAACAAGAGGGGTCAGTGTATGTTGCAGTTTCTGATTTTCATTCTTGTTTTTTTTATTCTTCAAAATAAAATAAAATTTAAGTTAATAAACATGCAATTGTAGGGGCTGGGGAGATAGCTCAGTGGCACAAGTGCCTGCCCTGCAAGGTTCCCAGTTTGATCTCCAGTCCCGCCAAAAATAAACAAAGTAAAAATTTAAAAATTAAAAAATGCAACTATTGTCAAAGGCTGAAGGCCTAGAAGAAGCTCACTAAGCATTGTGGTCTGAGTCTGTGTTGATTTGAAACACTTAAGAAATTGGAGAACGTGGTCAAGAGTGATAGCTCAGTGGCCTAAGCACTTGCCTTGCAAGTGCAAGATCTTGAGACTGATCTCAGCTACAAAAGAAAAAAACAAAAAAGAAAGAAACTGGGGACTAATATCCAAGACAATAGCCCCAAAGATGCACCATCTGAAGCAAACTGGAGCTTTTCATATGATGCATAAACTCTCTTCTTCTTTGCTTTAATATCCTTTTTTTTTTTTTTTTTTTTTTTGAGACAGGGTCTCGCTATGGAGTTCAGGTTGGTCTTGAGCTCACTTTTGTAGCCCAGGCTGGTCTCGAACTCACACTGATCCTCCTGCCTCAGCCTCCCAAGTGCTGGGATTACAGGCGTGTGCCACCACGCCCAGCCATTTGCCTTAATATTCTACTCAGGCAAGAAGCAAGCCTTTTATTTGATTCTGCCACATCATAGATGTGTCATTTTCTTTTAGTTTCTTTTTTTGAAAGTTCACTTTTTATTTATTTACATATTTATTTATTTTTATTACTTTAAATAAGAAATAGCAATGTATACCAATGTGACAGTTTCAAAACTTGTTAGTAGTACCTTTCAATATTTGATACAGAAGCCAGTCATGGTGGTGCATGTCTGTAATCCCAGCACTTAGAAGGCTGAGGCAGGAGGATTGGTGCAAGTTTGAGACCAGCCTGAGCTACAAAAGTGAGCTCAAGGCCAGCCAGAATTGCATAGCGAGATCCTGACTCAAAAAGACAATATAGATAGATAGATAGATAGATAGATAGATAGATAGATAGATCGATAGATAGATCGATAGATAGAATGCATATTGTTGTCTTCCTACTAGTTATACACAGCCCAGGGTGTAGGTGTTATAATTTTTCAAATCATTATTGGTACAACCAAATTTCTTCTCATTATTGAATTAAGAGAAAGTAGCTATATACATAATCCAATGTTCGATAATCACAATGGGTTATTGGTCATTTCCTTTTAGTTTGCAGGTCCACAGGCAAACCCAGAACTGTTAGTAGTCTGCTAGACATTTCTCAGTCTACTGAAGTTAATATATCAGGATTAATTCTAAAAATGGTTCATCATTTTGATGGAAGTGTTTGTGAAGAAGCTAGCAAAGTGGTGCCAACAAGCATCATAGCCTCAGCAGTTAATATTCATTGTACTATAGGTGCTCAATAGAGATATTCAGGGATTAATGTGTATTTTTATAAATCAGAAGTATCATATAATTATAATGTTTTAATTAAAAACATAAAGTCCCTATAAATTCAAGATTAAAATTACAAACATATATTTTTAGCAAAAGTTTTACTGACTCAATGATTTCTGGTTTTCTATACTTATAAGACACAGAAATATAGGGCCCTGAGGAATGGCTCAGTGGTCTAAAGCGCCTGCCTGGGAAAGCTTGGGCGGCTTCAGGGACCGCGGTTCGATCCCCGGCACCACATGCTGCGCCAGCCCTCGGGGTGGGCTGAGCCGGCCATAAAAATGAGTGAATAAACAAATAAAGAAACAAGAAACAAGAAAAAAATAAATAAATAAAATTAAAAAAAAAAGACACAGAAATATATACTAGCCACTTGCTATGTGTTGACTGCTATACTAAATGCCTGTATACTTTCTCACATCCTAATTGGAACCAGCTTGTATTTTTTGTGATGTAGAAGTACAGACATTGTAGAAGTTCATTTCACTCGTATCCAGAAGTATTTTCATTATTAACTACCAGCTAATGAGGCAAAGATTTAACAAAATAAGTGCACTTTTACAAAAAATTTGTGACTTACTTTAATGTTAAATTACATAGAACTTTTGCTTAAATTACATGACTGAGGATTAGAAGAAAAAGAAACTAAAATATTTATATGCACAAGAGGCAGATTTAAGGAAAATTCAAATGGATATTATCAATTTGTGCTCATTAAACATTGCATAATACTTGGACTGGAACATTATTTAAGTTCTTTTTCAAATTCAGTTAAAAATTCCATTTATTTTTAGCCATAGGAAATAAAAGACACAAAGAGACACACCTACCAATTACTGTATATGGGAGAGCAGAAAATAAAATGGTCATAATTAGCATAGCAAATTAATTAGCTCATGACCCCCTTAATTAGTCTGTAGGAGGCACTTTATATAAAAAGAATGTATCCACTTCTTTTCTAAACATTACTTTTTAATTTTTAAAAAATAATTCTTTCATAGTACTTGTTAGTTAAAATCTTTTCGAAATTGGTGGGTTGTCTTTTCACTTTGTTAGTGATTTCCTTTGACATGCAGAAACTTCTTAGCTGGAGGAAGTCCCAATTGTTGATGCTTCCAAGTGTTAAACACGCAATTTGATTTCCGTCCATGAACTCTTTGCCTACTCCGATGTCTTCAACATTTCCTCCCACTTTCTCTTCCAGGAGATTTAATGTTTCACTTTTAATATTTAGATCTTTAATCCATTTCGACTTTAGTTTCTTGCATGGTGATAGACTAGGGTCAAGCTTTAGTTTTCAGCATGTAGAGAGCCAATTTTTCCAGCACCATTTGTTAAAGAGGCTATCTTTCTACCAGTACACGTGTTTGGCCCCTTTGTCAAAAATAAGGTGGCTGAGTGTGTTTGTATTTGCTTCTGCATCCTCTAGTCTATTCCATTGATCTTCAGGTCTATTCTTTTGCCAATACCATGCTGATTTTATGACTGTAGCTTTTTAGTAAAACTTTAGGTCAGGAATTGTAATGCTTCCTGCCGTACCTTTATTGCTGAGAATTGTCTTTGCAATTCTGGGTCTTTTTTGGTTCCAAATAAATTTTTGGAATGACTTTTCCAGTGCTATGAGGTATGTCGATGGTATTTGGATAGGAATTGCATTAAATCTGTACAACAATTTAGGGAGTATGGCCATCTTCACAATGTTGGTTCTTCCTATCCAGGAGCAAGGAATATCTTTCCCTTTTCTGAAACCTTCTAAGATCTCTTTTTTCAGAGTACTATAGTTTTCAACATGTCTTCTATCTAGAATCTACAAAGAACTAAAAACCATTAGGGTCCCAAAATTCAAAGACCCAATCCAGAAATGGGCATCTGAGATGAACACTCACTTCTCAGAGAAAGAAATACAACAAGCCTACAAATACATGAAGAAATGCTCCACATTGCTAGCTATTCGTGAAATGCAAATCAAAACACCACTTAGATACCATCTCACCCCAGTAAGGATGGCTATCATTAAGAAATCAACCAGCAACAAATGCTGGAGAGGCTGTGAGGAAAAAGGAACCCTTCTCCACTGCTGGTGGGAATGCAGATTGGTGCAACCATTATGGAAAGCAGTGTGGAGGACCCTTACAAAACTAGAAGTGGAAGTTCCGTTCAATCCAGCTATCCCCCTACTGGGAATTTTCCCAGAAGAACTGAAAACTTCATACCATAGCGATATCTGTGCACCTATGTTTATAGCAGTCCAATTTGTAATAGCCAAATCTTGGAAACAACCAAAATGTCCATCATTTGAAGAATGGTTAAAAAAATGTGGTATTTTTATACAATGGAATACTACTCATCCATAAAGAATGATAAGTTTGAAGACTTTATATATAAATGGATATATATTGAACATATACTCATTAGTGAATAAACCAGACCTATATGTGTAAATATCATATAGTCTCCCTAATATAAGTACTTTAAAGAAGAAAAAAGAACTTAAGGGCATAACACAGCTGAATGTGTTATGGATTAAACAACGAAGTGACTGGAAGCAGATAAAGGAGAAAACATATCAATAGCAAAACCATACACTTACGTACACAGGATGAATCAGATATTGGTCTCAAGAACCTTCAAAGGGTTCAACATATTGATTATAGCACAATGTAATGCTAAAACTATGTTTGTAATACATGTCACTCTTGTCTTTTTGATATGTACTGCTCCTGGTGCAAACTCAGTTACTGTCATCCTCTCTCTCAAGAGTAGTACTTGAAAATAAGAGACTGGGCCAAATACCACAGTCTTGACGTGCTACAATTTTGTATTTCCACGAATTCCCAAATATCTGTGTCAAAATTGTATAACTGCTTATATCACATTGTATGGAAAGTTATTAGAATATCAATGATGGTCAGATAATATCATTTCCAAGCTAAGTCAAAGATATTTGATACTCAGAAAGCCAGTGATGATAAGCTCAAGTACCTATGTTATAGAGTAATAGTATCACAAAGCTTTTCTGCTAGAGGGTTAAGAATGTAAGTTAACAGACCAAAAATTGGAGAAAAAGAAGGGCTATAAGGACAGCCAATATTTTGGGCCTAGCCCTTCAAGGTCAATAAGGACCCAGGATATAAGAGAACCTGTGCTGTAATATCCTATAACTCAGAGGTGTCCCAAATTTTCTGGTCAAGGAGATTATGGGACCTCAGAGGAAAGAGATGAATGAATTATAGTGCATCTAAGGAGAGTCACCCAGAGAAAACATTCTCTCAGGCTTTCACAGAAAGCAAAATGGCCAAGCAATGGCCGTGACTCATCCCGAAGGCTGACACTAACAACAGTTCTACAAAGTACTGTCTATGGTCCCAAACTTAATCCTGAGGGGATTTGACCCTGGACAATTAAAAAAAAAATGGATGTTTTGTTATACAGGTCTTGCTTCAACTTGCCCTTGACCAACCAGCAAGAAAATAAAA
>PVJA010002667.1:0-104076 GCA_004027025.1 Myocastor coypus
CTTCTTCTTCTTCTTCTTCTTCTTCTTCTTCTTCTTCTTCTTCTTCTTCTTCTTCTTCTTCTTCTTCTTCTTCTTCTTCTTCTTCTTCTTCTTCTTCTTCTTCTTCTTCTTCTTCTTCTTCTTCTTCTTCTTCTTCTTCTTCTTCTTCTTCTTCTTCTTCTTCTTTCTTCTTTCTTTTATTTTAATTTCTTTTTGCCAGGAATTGAACCACCGTCCCTTGGTTGCCTGAGCAGGCATTTTAGGCCACTGAGCTATCTTGCCAGCCCGAGGCCCTTAGTTCTTGAAGGGATTTCTGATGATCATGTTGGCTCCAGGGCAACCAGTTGGCAATCTGTGGGCAGCACCACTTCAGTGTCACAGCCACACCACTATGCAAGCCCCAGGTGAATGGAAATTCAACCTGGGCTGCCTTTTGAAGTGGAATAAGCCAATCTGTTCAAATGCTGACCTCCTTTGCATTCTCAGGCCATTCATTCATTCCTTTGCTCTGGGGGCGTAGATTCAACATTGCTAAGATGTCAGCCACTGCCTGGAAGAGCCCTGAATACATTTTGCTTGGGGAAAGAAGCCAGACACAAGAGGGGACATGTTGGTTGATTCTGTTTATGTGAAATGCCCAGAGCGGGCAAATTCAAACCAGTCTACTTTAAGAGCATAGACCTGTGGTTGCTGGGGAGACAGGGAGGAGAGACAGAATGACTGCAGTGGGCCCGGGCTTACTTTGTGGTGTGATGAATTTCTCAGGAAGCAGACAGTGGTAATGGATCACAGCATGAGAGTTGCCAGCACTCGTCACACTGCACATTGTAGAGCGGAGATTATGAGCCGGGCGTGTTGGTGTGCACCTGTAATCCCAGCACTTGGGAGGCTGAGGCAGGAGCATCGCTGGGAGTTGGAGGCCAGTCTGGACTACATATTGAGAGTCTGTCTCAAACAAACAAACAAACAAAGAAAAGTACAGTGGTGAAGGTTATGGTATGTAAATTATATCTCAATTGAAAATACAGTGGAATGGGCCGGGAGATAGCTCACAGGCACGACTGAGTGCCTGCTTGGCAAGTGCAAGCTCCTGAGTTTGATCCCTGGTTCTGCAAAAAAAAAGAAAAGACAGTGCTACCTTGGTTCATAAATGCTTATATGTGCAAACAATTCGGTCTGCAAACAGAAGTATTTGGCTTTTTTTTTTTCTCCCAGAATTGGGGATTGAACTCAGGTCCTGGTGCTTGCCAGCCAAGTGCTTATTCTACTGAGCTATCTCCTCAGCCCCAACTCTCTCCCCAGAGGTTCAGGCTCTGCATCGAGTGATGAACGCAGACTCAGTTGTCTTTTTCAAACTCGTAGAACAAATGAAGTTTGTGCACTCAGGTATCACTGGGTCCTGTCAGGGTGTCAATTCTTCCCAAATTGGCCTAAGATTATTCAGCCCTGATCAAATACCAATGAGATTACTTTGGGGATAGAAATGGACAGATTCTGGGCTGGTGATATAGCTCAGTGGCACAATACCTGCCCGGCAAGCTGGAGGTCCTGAGTTCCATTCCTGGTACAATTAAAAAATTGATGAATTCTAAAGTTCAAAGGACATTGTGAAGGACCTTGTGTGGCCAAAGTGACTTTGCAAAAGGAGAGCCTCACATCTTCAATTTCTCTCCCCGACTCTCTGTGGGACTCATCTCAAGGGGTGCTCCTGCATGTGCTCTTGCTCTGAGCTGTACCTCCCAGCTTCAAGGGCTTATTTTTTAACTAATTTTTGAGCCAGGGTCTTGCTCTGTAGCCCAGGCTGGCCTTGAACTCACTATGGAGCCCAGGCTGACCTCAAGCTCTCAGCAATCCTCCTGCCTCAGCCTCCTGAGTGCTAGCATTAGAAGTGTGTGCCGCCATACTCAGCTTTTCACCGTGTCATTTGTAGTAAGTAGACCTCGGAAGCAGGCTGAGAGTCCTCCACAGGTGACAGATAAGCCACGTGTGTGCCACATTATGGTGGAACCCCACTTAATGACAGAAAGAAGTGAGCTATTAACTCCCAACACCCCAGGTGACTCAAAATAACTGTGCTGCATGTGAAAAACGATCAGACAAAAGCCACAGCCTGGGGACCAGGGAGATAGCTCAGTGGAATAAGCACTTGCCTGGCAAGTGGAAGGTCCTGAGTTCAATCCCTGTTACTGGGAAAAAGAAAGAAAGAAAGAAAGGAAGGAAGAAGGAAGGAAGAAAGAAAGAAAGAAAGAAAGAAAGAAAGAAAGAAAGAAAGAAAGAAAGAAAGAAAGAAAGAAAGAAAGAATCCACAGCCTGCATTAGTTTATTAGTGCTTCCATAGCCAAATGCTCCCACGAGGGGCTCTGGCCATCAGGCCTATCTCTTCTCATGCGTCTCTTGGCTGGAAGTCCGGGTCAAGGTTGGTGTGTGGCTGGTTTCTTCTGAGACCTCATGCTTAAGCTTGTAAGCATCTTTTGGTTTTTCTGTCTGTGTCCATGTCCTGCTCTCCTCTCCTCATGAGGACATCAATCACTAGGTGAGACCTGTTCCATCTCCATCGTAGCCTCATTATAACTTAGTTACCTCTTCAGCTCCTCTGCCTCCAAACACAGCTAGGCCCTGGAGTCCTGGGATTAGGACTCGGAAGGATAAACTCTAAAATCTGGTGGCTCCAGGCCAGTGCATAAACGCAGCCATAGATCATCTCTGGTAGGACTGAGATGTCGGGAGAGAATCCTATGAATTTCCTTCTTGGGGTCCCCTCACAGCTTGGAGAGCTCGCTCAGGCACCTCCACACCCTCCATGGGGCACAGCGCAGGCTTTTTCCTCTACAGAGAGCCCTTTCTGGTCCTCACCTTGGTCTGAAAAGTTTGTATTTGTAATCTCATGGATAATGTATTGGAATCCTGTCACGTTAATTCCAAACCTATCATAGCCAGGGCAACCAGTGGCATATTTATAGTTATGGGGAGCCAAGGGGTCATAAGTCCAGCCATGAATAGGAAGTTGTCCCTAAACAAAGACCTCCCTGAAGGCTGAACCCTGGTTTTATTCTTTGTGAAGAAAGGCATGGCTGGAGTGTGAATGGTTGTGAGAATGGCTGAAGAGAGGTGAGCGGGGCTGGTAGGAGACCTGACATCGCCTTTTGCAATATGCAGAGACGGAACACAGCTGAGACAGTATCTAGTGCTTTGGGTTTGGTGTTTCAGCCCTGATGTGTAATCTTTCAAGCCCCAGCAAGTCACAACGTCCATCTCAACAGCGTGGAGCACTGGCACGTCGTCCCATCTCGACCCGGCTCGCACTAGGGAACAGCGACTGGGGGTTCTAGGGAAACGCTGCCTGCCATCTTCGCGTATCCATCAGCACCTCAGCTGGGCTGATAGGCATTGCTTAAAGCCAGTTGACACGGACAAGTTCTAGCTTCGTACATTGTACGCATCGACATGTGGAAATAGGGTCTGACTCAGCTGCTTTGTCTGAGGCAAATACTCCACTTTCAAAGAGAATCGCTTACCCCTCCTCTGGGGTGCACTAGGGCTCCATACTCCATGGCTCAGAAGCTGTGGCCAATCTTGCTGCGGGGCTTCAGGCTACGAAGGAACCAGCACAACACAAGGGAGAGCGAGGATCCCTCCCAGGTCCCCCGTTGAGCCCTCTTGTCCCTCGTCAACGGTCTGCAGTGACAGGGATAAATGATGGGGATCAAATCACCCAGCACTGGGTGGGGCCTGGGCTGGGCTCCTGGACACGTCAGGGCAGGGCTGATGGGTGTGAGCATGCGGTGTGGTGAGCTTGTAGGTGCAGGACACTGTGCATGCATGCTTAAATCACAGGCGTACAAGTGTTGGGGCCCTTTACCCTGCTGCCGCTTGAAGTGTAGGGCCTGTGCTCCGGCCCCAGAAGCTGTGCCCTGGACCCCTGGGCCCCTGGACCCCTGGACCAGTCTCATCCTAGGCCCTAGGCCCTTGGCCCAGTCCCTGCCCTGGGTCTGCATTGTCCCAGAGGCTCCAGCAGGTAACCATTGTCACTGTACTCCACCAATCCATGCTCCTACGGGACGGGTGCCTGAGCACAGCAAGCTCCCTGTAGGGGCCCAGAGAGTACAGGAGCCTCAGGGCCCAGACTCTGGGTGTGCAGCAGCCCTGGGCCATGGCTGAGACTTCTTACATATCTCTCGGTGGTCTGCAGCAGGCACCTCTGCCCTCTGGCCACCACTGGCCCAGTGGCACTGCCTGCGCGCACAGGGCGCCCTTTGGTCTGGCTTAGGCAAGCTTCCTCTTTAGACATGGTTTCACAATGGAGATTTCTTGCGGCCAGGGGAGCAGGCAGAGCTGTGGACACTGAGTGCGTGAGTGGATGCCGGCCAGCGCATGCTCAGGAAGAGGACAGGGGCGCTCCTGCTGTGTGGCCCTCCACGCAGGTCTTCTTTGTAGAGTGCTGTGCTCAGCAGACACAGCTGCTAAGTCAGGGGGCAGAGAGAGTCAGACTCCAGCTGCACGCCCCCCCCCCCAAGGTTGGGGCTCACCCGGCATGCATTCTCCCCGCTTTTTAATTGGAGGGACTTAGTGGGCGTTCCTGACTTCCCATTTTGCCCATTTTTATAGATAATTTTTTTTTTTTTTTGGTCTTTTTTGAGGCAGAGTCTCCCTTTGCAATTCAGGCTCACTTTGGTAGCCCAGGCTGATCTCAAACTTGCACTGATTCTCCTGCCTCAGCCTCCCAAGTGCTGGGATTACAGACGTATGCCAGCACACATGGCTTACCCATAACTTTTTGAGCCTGGATCTTGTCATGTAGTCCAGGTTGGCCCCAAATTTGCAATGACCCTCTTGCCTCAGCCTCCCAGAGGCAGGGACTACAGCTGTGCACCACCACACCCAGCTTTTGCCAAGGAAGAACTTCAAAGACAGCAGCATTATGTTTTCCTGAGCATTCTGTAAACAAGAAAGCTGGCTCGCCGTTTCTCAAGGAATCATTCAGTCTCAGAATAGTGACCGTACAATGGCCTTTAATTGGACAGTAGCTAGTTTCATGAAAACCTCACTGCCACCTTTGACCGTGTCTCCTTTGTTTAGCTACACCTCTGCGCTGTGTCCTCAGGCCCTGTGGGGCGCTGCAGATGGGCCATGGAGGAGCGTGCTCACCCCCTGGCAGGCAGGAAGCATGAGGAGGGGGAGGGAGGAGCCTGGGAGGGAGAGGAAACCTTCAAAGACCCCCATAGGACCTGGCTGTCTCCACCTGGGCCCCGCCTCCAAACAGGGCAGCTATAGACTCATCCATGGACGAGTCCAGCACTGGGCTCAGCACCCTGTGATCTGATCCCCTTCCTTTTTTTTTTTAGAATTCTTAATTTTTTTTTTAATTTAAAATTTTTTTTTTCTTGTTTCAGAACTTTTGTTTGTTTGTTTATTTATTTTTATAGCCGGCTCAGCCTGCCCTGAGGGCAGGGCTGGCGCAGCATGTGGTGCCGGGGATCGAACCGCGGTCCTTGCAACCACCTAAGCTTTCCTAAGTAGGCGCTTTAGACCACTGAGCCATCCTGCCAGGCCCCCCTGATCCCCTTCCTAACACAGAACTTCTGGGGGACCTTTTGGTGAGCTAAGGAACATGCAGCTCTCTGTTCCTCAAATCCCAGGGAGTAGAAAGTTTGAATTTCATGGACAGTCCTGCAGTAGGCTGAAAAGAAAGCAAGAATTTAATCAAATAGCTGAGGGATGGAAAGAAATCCCCAATCCCTATAGAAAGACAAGGGCCGCTGAGAGTCAGACGCAAAACCTGCGTGGGGCCAACGTCGCTGGAGGAGGTGCTGTGTGCTGCATCCACCCTACCCTGCCCGTTACTCTCACCCTCCCCTAACAGCACCTCTCCCCACCTTCCTCTTCCCATGGCCACAGCTCAGGGCCGTCCTCCTTGGCCTCCTCCTCTCCTCTGCAGATCCCTTAGATAAAGTCCTTGTGTTGTAGGCACCAGCACCGATGGGTCCTTTTTGAGCCTCTGTCACCCCAGCTCCGCCAGTGGTGGATTCTACACTGCATCTCCTGGGCCGGATCTTTTCTCCCAGACACTGGTACCAGAGACAGTATTTCCTGTTCTTGTGCCCAGTGGAGCTGAGGACCGTCCAAGGGCTCCATAATGGGTCAGGATCTTCTTGGGGGGAATGAAATGTCTTTGTATAGGAAAATATCTGGCAAAGGGGTAACTAAGGGACCTCAGGGTCAAGTAAAGCAAGTCAGGCTGCAACCAAGGCAAAGCTCAAGACACCTTGATGTTACCCTGTGTGCAAAAGAATAGATGATTGGGAAGAGAGGGGGGAAGGAAGAAGGGGTGGGGGCCACTGGCAAAGGAGCAGAGAGTGCTGGCAGAAGTGGACAGAGGAGGGCTAGCGTCCCACCAGAAGCTGCCTGCTTTGGGAGCTACAGTGCCCAGCTGCCCCAGCCTTCAGCAGAGCTCTAATCCCATTCATGTGTCTTTGGTTGCAATTATTATTATTATTAATATTAATTATTATTATTATTTATTATTATTATTCTGCAGTACCGGGGATTGAAATTGGGACTTTGCGTTTGCCAGACAGGCACTTATGCTGCTGAACTATATCCAAAGCCCTACTATTGTTGTTGCTGTTTTATACAGTCTCGCTGTGTAGCTGAGGCTGGCCTTGAACTCATGGTGATCCTCCTGTCTCAGCCTCCCGAGTGCTGGAATTACAGGTGTGCACCACCACACCTGTCTCCTTTTGGGTAGAAGGACAGAGGCTGCACCCTGCATGGGCTGCATCTTGTGTTGCTGAGATGGAGGCCCAGTGGGACACAGAACCAGAGCAGAGGACAGGCAGAGCCAGATGCGGGGACAGGTGGTGGCCTAGAGAGAGGTCTCTACTAATTACGAGAGGGCTTGGACCTACCAGAGGGCCCAGGGAGGGAGGAGGGAATTCTGGGCCAGTGCAAGGAAGGCTGGCCACACTTCATGACTGTGTCATCCCTGGGTGGCCTGCGTGGGCCTTGGGCCAGGGATGTCACCTGCCAAGCCACCCCTGTGGCAGATGTTCCACCCCACACTGCCCATTGTGGATCCGTGCTCCCGTGGCGATGGCGATTTAGCTGAAGCAGCAGCAGGAATTCACAAGCAGCGGCTCTCTTGCCTGTTATTATCCTGATTGATTAGTTGGTTGGTTTCTTGAGACAGGGTTTTACGATTAGCCCAGGCTGTCCTTGAATTAATGGTGATCCTCCTGCCTCAGCCTCCTGAATGTCAGGATTACAGATGTGCACCACCATGCCTGGCTGAGTGTTGTCACCTAAGGCTATAGCATTCATTCTTTTCCCAAGGTCCCATATGTCAGCCAGACCATATCATCATCACGACTGTGGCCTTCTTCCAGCTACTTTTTTCTTTAGTACTGAGGATTGAACTCAGGACCTTGCACTTGCCAGGCAGGGGCTTTTTGCCACTGAGCCATCTCCCTGGCTCAGCTACTTTCATCCAGCTCTTCCTGCCTGGATCAGAGGCAGCTGCTCCTGCGAGGGTTTCTCGGAGGTTGTGGACCAGCGCTATAAATATCCTGGCCAGGCCTCTCCTTGGCACTGGGGCCAGGACTTGGAAGAGTGAGTCCAGAGCTCCGCCGTTGCCCAATCTCCCTCTCTGCGCCTCCAGGCACCGGCTGGCTCTGCTTCCCACGGCTCGGAAAGCCCCAGCGGAGACAGATTGCCGCCCGCTCCTCCAGCTCTGCTGCTTTTCAACACGTTGTCTGCTTCAGAGACAGAGCTCAGCTCATGCCAACCCTCCAGTTCCAGCACAATGCTGCAGGGTGGGGGAGGAGGGGAAGAAGCTGTTTTTTCTGCAGGTTTTTTTTTATTTTTTTATTTATTTATTTTTTATTTATTTATTTTTTCTTGTTTCAGCACTTTTATTTGTTTATTTATTTATTTTTATGGCTGGCTCAGCCTGCCCTGAGGGCAGGGCTGGTGCAGCATGTGGTGCCAGGGATCGAACTGCAGTCCCTGCAACCGCCTGCAGGCGCTTTAGACCACTGCCATCCTGCTGGGCCCCTTTCTGCAGGTTTTTGAAGGAATCATGCTGATTCATGCTCTTTGGAGTCTTGCATTGTTTTAAACCTTTCTTTTTTTGTACCAGGAATCGAACTCAGGACCTGTGCTTTCCAGCCAGGAGCTGTCCACTGAGCTACATCCCTGGCTCCTCTTGCTTTGTTTTGTTTGCACCCTGGGACTCAAACCTAGAGCTTTTGCACCAAGCTATATCCACAACCCTTACTTTAATTTTTTATTCCGAGACAGTGTCTCACTAAGTTGCCCGGTGATGTGTGCTCAAACGTGTGATCCTCCTGCCTCGGCCTCCCAGAGCGCTGGGAGGACAGGTGATGTGAGCAGAAGACAGAAGCCGTCTGATCCCCTGTCTGGTTCTAAACTTACTCTCTGCGTCTAAACTCGCTTGTGAGAACTGTACAGTCTAAGTGTACCTAAGTGACAACTTGAGCGGTAACCATATGTGTGATGACTGTATGGCCTGCATGCCAAGACATTTAGCTTGCAAATCCTTTCAAGACGTTTGTGACTAGGGGCTGGTGAGATAGCTCAGCGGACTCAGTGCCTGCCTCGGGGAGGAGGGTTCCATCCCTGGCACCACAGTCCAAGCTGCATAGTGAGGCCTTATACCAAATGCAGTTTTTTAAAAATGACGCTTGTGAAAAGTTGTTATGTAAAAATGTGCTTCTACCACCTCAGGGTTAGCATGTGCTATGCGTACACACTGTCAGATTGCACGCGTTGCTTGCATCAGACTCCCCATAGCGTAAAAGATGCAGCCACAGGCTGCTCTCTGGCTTGGGCTCTCGGCTGCGTGCTGCAGACTCTGGCCCAGGGCTGCTCTGTGCAGAGCTGCTGCTCAAGTTTCACAACTGTCTGTGAGCATCGCTCTGCCCGTCTGGCTCCTGGGCTGTCCGTGGCTGCAGATGGACGTGACTTCCGCTGGGCCCAAAGGTCTCAGTTGAGATCCTGTGCTCATGGGAGCCTCCAGCTCCCAGCAGTGCCAGGGCTGAGCTTGTTCCATCTCGCTGTTTGTGTGACTAGAGCTCAATAAACCGCTGCGTTTGGATCGCTTGACTCTTGGGGGTCTTTGTGTGGCCGGAGTACAGATTCTTTGGCTCTCCTGAGCCCCAAGGTGGCCTAACTTAGAGGGTCTTTTGGCCTGGAGAGTGGCCCCTGTGTCCGGGTACATCACTAGGCGGACACCACCACACCAGACTTCTCTGCTCTTTGTTCGCCAGGCCTGTCTGACGCTTCCTGTACATCCGATGTCCCCTCAGCCCTGGGCAGCTCTCTGGCAGCCTCTTGGGTGCCCCAAATCACTGTGGGGCCACTTTGGGTCCACAGTACGCTGCTGGTAACAGGAGCTTGTTGATGTGCTACCCAGCCTGGGGGCATTGAGGCAGGGCCCTCCTGGAGCAGCCTTTGCAGCCCTTCCTGCCCCCCAAGGGGCTGTGTTGGCTCTGAGGAGGAGGAGGAGCGGCGGTACCCCATCACTTGCCCTTGCCCCTCAAAACCTCCATGGGGCCTACCATGGCTCCTACCTGTCCTTTCTGGTTTTGAAAAGTCTCAGGATGTGACAGGTGCTTGCTATCTGGACCCCAAGCTCCTGGGTTACCCATCACTTCTCAGGGGCAGCCTCTTCCTGTCCTCAGCAGGGCTAAGAGGGAAGGGGCCATGTCACAGCACCTAGGATCCTCTCTAGACAAATTAGCTCTCAAATTTCCAACCTCCACTTGGGAGGCTGAGGCAAGAGGATCACTGTGAGTTTGAAGCAAGCTAGAATGACACAGCAAGACCCAATCTCAAAAATCAAAACAAAAACTTCCAACTCATCCTATATGGCCTAGCCATGCTCCACCCATGGATGGTCACCAGCTCTCAGTCACCTCCTTACTGTCCTTACTGGGCCAGGCCAGTACCTCAGACCAGGACACAGGAGCCGCTGGCATCTACTGCTTTGTTCTGTGCCTCAGGACCTTGGCCAGCTTGAAATGGAGCTGCATTTTAACATCTTGTTTCGTTTATATTTGCTGAGGGTAGTAGGCCAGCAGTTAGCTTTAATAGCACAGTGAGTTCCCTTGGCTTATTGATGTCCCAGGCATTTCCTGTGTGCTACAATTATCACAGTTACTCCCAGGGAGAGGAGCTTGGCAGACGGAGTAGTCTTTGTGCATTGGGCTACTAGTAGCTTTACGGTTGTTGGTCACCTCGTGGTCATAAATGACTGCTGCTGCTCCAGAAATCTCACCCACAGTCAAAATAGACACAAAGAGAAAGGTGTAGTGTTAGTACTATCTCACCAGAAAGTAAAACCTCTTCCAGAAGGCCCCCAGAAGAAATCCATGCTTCTGCCTTGGGTAGAAGCAGGCCAGGTGCCCTTGACCTTCTCCTAGGTAGAGACAGGGAAGAGAGGATGAGGCAGGAATAGTGATGTGTTGGTTGAGAGCCCAATGTTGGCCTCAGAAGGAAGCAATGTGAACCAAAATGGCAGCTGTCACCATGATTGAGAACCACTAGAACATTCTAGAACTATGACAAAGTGACCTGGAACTGCTGGTGTCCTGGAGGTGTTATCTCCAGGTTCTCAGTGTTCTTAACAAATAGAAGAGCAGGGTGCTCAAGAAGAGTAAAGAGAGAATTACACTCTACAGTGAGGGTGAGGTTAGAAGTCACTGCTCCTGCTAGGGACAGCACTGGGTCTTTTAAGGACCTGGTATTGTGGGAGGTTCTACACGGGGATGGACAGGCACCATGGCCAATGATGTGCAGGACTCCACCTACACAAGAAGGGGTGGGCTTTTAAAGGAACTGTCATGCGCCCAGAGCCTAGAGTGGGGGACACCTCAATGGGTCACACACTCTTGATTTTGTTTGTACCTGGAGATCCTTGATGACTTACTTTTTGACTCTGGCATTTAGACTCCATCATTTGTGCTCATTCTGATTTTCCACTCTTCGCCCCACAGCATTCTATTGGTCTACCCATCCTTGGTCTACTTCTGCCTCAGGGGAGGCAAGTGTGTCTCAACCATTCAGGGCAGAGGAGGGAGGCAGGACCTCTGAAATACCTGTGCAAAAAGGAGGGAATCTTGTTGTGCACCTGTATGTCCAGCACTCCTGAGTCTAAGACAGGAAGATTGTGAGTTTGAGGCCAGCCTAGACTATACAGAGAGACTCAGCCTTCAAAAAACACAAAACAGTGCTTGCTTCGGCAGCACATATACTAAAATTGGAACGATACAGAGAAGATTAGCATGGCCCCTGCGCAAGGATGACATGCAAATTCATGAAGTGTTCCATATTAAAAAAAAAAAAAAAAACACAAAACAGGACTGGCCAAATAACTCAGCGGATTAAAGTGCCTGCAAGTAGGCATAGGGGCCCAGGTTTAATCCCCGGGCCTATTGTGCTGGCCCTGCCCATGGGTGTGCTGAGATGGCAATTGACACTAGGCATGACAGTGTGTGTCTGTAATCCTAACTCTTGGGAGACTGTTAATAGGTGGATCACTACAAGTCTGATAGAGTAGTGAGACCCTGAACACCCTGTAGATCCTTCCCTAAAATATAAAACAACAAAGCAAACAAAAAAACACAAAACAAAACAAAATGGAGGCAGCCTTGGTACCCATCTTTATATTATGCAAATGTATGTCACTTTGTGATTGGCTTGATTTGGGCTTATTTTTTGGATAGCATTAGTGAATAGTGGGCGTTATGGTACATGCTGTAATAGTAGCACTCAAGAGGCTGAGGCCAGAGAATCATAAGTTTGGGGCAAGCCTGGGCAACTGAGTGAGAGCCTGTCTCGCTATAAAGAAAAGGGTTGGGGATACAGCTCAGCATGCAACTGGGTTGTAATCCCAGCAACACAATACACACACATGCACACACACACACACACACACACACACTATACATGTAGGTAGCGAATTTTTTTTTCCTTTTGTCTGAGACATGGTCCCTCTATGCATTTCAGGCTGGACTTGAGCTCACTTTGTAACCAGGCTGGCCTCAAACTTACAACATCCTCCTGCCTCAGTCTCCCCAGTACTGGGATTGCAGGTGTGTGTCACCATGATTAGCTTGGTAGATGAATTTCTGGTCTCAAATTAGCTTCTGTATCTGAATCTTCCCCAGGGAATCAAGCGAACCTAAGGTCCCTGGCAGCCTTTCTGGCCAGCTCTGTGCCATTCACATGACTATGATTCCCTGCGTCCTGTTCTGTCTAAATAGTTCTAGACTGATCAGGCCCAGTGACATTTTCTGTCTGTCCCCCTCATCATCCAACAGCATTGTTGGATGAGAGCCACACTCCGCCCCGTGGGCAGCTTGGGAATCTGGGAAGGAAGTTGTCCGCAAGCAAGCAGGCGGGCCCTGAGCTGACCGCCTCTCTCCCTGGATTCACGGTAGAAGATATCAAGATCCGAGTTTCAGGTTTGTGAGCCTCACCAGTCCTCAGCTTTGACAGGGTCCTATCTAGTCTCTGGTGTTGTGCCTAAACATCTCTGTTCAGTACCCTAAATCCAAAGTCACCTCCATTTCAGGACAGTGGTGTCCCTGTGACCAGGGCACTACAGTGGGAAACCACAGGCACCTCATGGTGACCAGATGGCTCCCTCAAACTTCTCTGGAGCCAACACACAGATATATATATATATATATATATATATATATATATATATATATATATATACACATGCCTACAATCCCAGAACTGAGGAGGCTGAGGGTTATGAGTTCAAAGCCTGCCTGCACTGTGTAGTGAATTCAAGGCCAGCATGCTATACAGCATGACATTTTGTCAAAAATAAACAAACACATACATAGGGCTCTATAAAGTAAGGCCTATTTAAATTCATTGGATTTGGGTCAAGCAGAATGGCTGGTAGACAGGCCTTGGTGAGTTTACTCCCAGAAGTTGCCCCACTGTGTGCCCAAGGCCTGCCATCAAATCCTTCTTCTGTGCTGGAGAAGGACACTGGGCAGGTGAAGGGAGGGTGGCACCGACGCTCCCAGGTGGGACACTCCTGACCTTGGGCTCCACGCTCCTTTTGCCTGGAGAACTCAGCCAGGTCAGCAGTGCTCACCGAGCCCTCAGACACAGGAGTGTTATTTAGTCTAGAAACCCTCGAAGGAAGTATCTGCTTGCAGTGAAAAATCTCTGGAATTTCCCTGCTCTGCTCCGTCCAAAGTCCTTGCATCTGCACGACTGCCTCGAAAAGCTCCGTGCACACCTGTGCCCTGGCCCCAGTGCTGGCCATCGGGGCAGACTCCAGGGACCTCTGTGCCCGCCCTTTGGAGACTGGTGGTGCCTGGGGAGGAGGAGGAGGCTTTCTTTCTTTTTTCACTGTTGGTAGTTGAGATTGTGTCTCACTATGTGGCCCAGGTGAGCCTTGAACTTGCAGCCATCCTCGTGCCTCAGCCCTCAGAGGGCTGAAATTACAAGTGTGCGCCCCACACCTGTCAAGCAACACATTTTATACACCTGGGGCAGTCAAGGAACAAAACCTTGCGCTAGCCTTACCATTTCTCTTCATAAGCAGGTGATGGGACAGTTTTATTTATTTTTAAAAAGAATTTTATTTTATTTTATTTTTCTTATTTCAGAACTTTTGTTTGTTTATTTATTTTTATGGCTGGCTCAGCCTGCTCTGAGGGCAAGGCTGGCACAGCATGTGGTGCCAGGGATCGAACTGCAGTCCCTGCAGCCACCCAAGCTTTCCTAAGCAGGTGAGCCAGCCTGCCAGGCCCCGATGGGATGGTTTTAGACTCTGGCTGGGTTCAGGAGAAGGTATGTGCTTGTTTCCTGACACCAAACCTTATTTTTCACCTTTAGCATCTCTCTCCAGAGCCCTATTTCTTGCCTCTATTTACCTTTGAAAATTTTACTTCTCCCTCTCCCTAAAGGCCATGGAGAATGACTGATATGAATGGTATATATGGTGTATGAGGTACTGGGGGTTGAAAAGCCAGGGTATTCACACTAGACTAGAACCCCAGTGCATTATTACTATTATTATTATTGTTATTATTATTATTATTATTATTATTATTATTATTATTATTATTTTTGTTCCAGGGATTAAATTCAGGACTTGTCTTGGGCTTGCCAAGCAGGTACTTATGCCACTGAGCTATACCCTGGCCTCTTTTTCACTTTTTTTTTTTTTTTTGTCTTTTTGAGACAGGGTCTTGCTATGTAGTTCAGGCTGGCCTTCAGCTTACTTTTTATAGCCTAGGCTGGTCTCATACTTACACCAATCCTCCTGCCTCAGCCTCCCAAGTGCTGGGATTACAGGTATGCGCCACCATGCCTGGCTCCTTTTTTTACATTTTAAAAAATGCATTTAGTACAGGGTCTACAGGATTTCACTACACGGAATGGACCCATAGTGATCCTCCTGTGTTCAGCCTCCCAAGGCTGGAATTCCAGGTGTGTCACCACCACGCCCAGTCTTAGCCATCTCAGCACACCTCGGTGGTGGGGCTGGCACAGAATGTGGGGGATGGAACCCCACTCCCCATGTCTGCCTAAGCAGGTGCTTTAATCTGCTGAGCTATCTGGCTGGCCCACCCTTTTTACATTTTTAATTTTTTTTTTTTTAAGTCAGGGACTCCTCGTTAAGTCTCTGAATTGCTTGGGCCAGGCTCAAACTTGATTATTTATTTATTTATACTATTCATTTGGTACAGAGTCTTGCTACACAGTGATCCTTCTGTCTCAGCCTCCCCAGTGCTGGGATTATAAGCATGTACCACCACATCCGGGGTTCCAGGGCCTGCATGGCATGTGATGTACTGGGAATTGAACCTGGGTCCTTGCACTTGCCAGACAGACACTTAGATTGCTGAGCTATCTCCCCAGCCCCCTCAGACTCAAACTTGAGGTCCTCCTGCCTCAGTATCTCGCTCAGATCATGGGTGTGTGACACCTCTCTAGTGAGTTTATTTAGGTCAGGGCTGCCAGGACCTGGGAGGCACGAGGGTCTCCCTAGGACTTTCAGGGATGGCCTGTGGCCCTCCCGAATCTGAAGACAGAAGTCTCTGTGCCCTCCCTGCCCCTCACCCAGGCCTGGTTTCCACCTGAACTAGGTCTCAGGAGCAAGGCAGAAGACCCGGCCTCCCTCTCATTTTATAAATCTCTTCCTCTTGGTGCCAGCTGGCCAGAGACAGAACAGTGAACGCCGATCTCAGGGGAAGAGGGCACCCTTTGGAAAACAAGAACTAGTCAAGCACCAGGTCTGAGAGTTTGAAAGCCAAACCTGCTTGTGTTGCATTTAGGGCAGCAGCGCCTGGCACAGGTGGCCCTGATTCTTCTCGGCGGCTGGATCATGCTGGGCACATCACCTGTGTTTGCCATAGCAAGCACTGCGGCCCGGTCGGCCCGTGCAGCTCAGGTTTGGAGTCTGGAAGTTTGTTTTTGAAGTTATATGCTAAGCCTCTCTTGTTCCAAAACACACACACACACACACACACACACACACACACACACACACACACAGGGCTGTTTTTCTTTTTTTTTTTTTTTTTTTTCAGGGGTGTTTTTCAAAATGCAGTCATACATGGGAATTTTATGACATCGGGCCTTTAAAAATGTGGAAAGTTTGGTTTCAAAATACTTGACGGGGCAAATAATCAACCTCTTGATTCACAAGCCCTCGGCCTGCAGCTCGCTTCTGTACCAAGGCTGGGGATAAGCAGGCATTCATATATGCCAGGCCGGGCACCGCTGCCTTTGGTCTGGAAATGTTTTCCCTTCCAACAGGAATAGAGAGGTTACCTCGGGGTCACTCAAGCTCACAAAAGGCTGTTTCAGACGAAAGGGAAGAAGTTGAGATTTACTGGGAGCAGCCTGGGAGCCTCGAGGTGACGATGCTATGTCCTTGCTATCTCTGGCACAGGAGGCCAATGAGGGGGTGCCATGAGGACCCTGGGGTGATAGCAGTGTATGCAGGAGGGGAGGAGGTTCCTGCTCGCTCAGATGTCCCTGTTGTTGGTTTCTGGTCAGGCTGCTACTGTGGGCAGCTGTCCCTTTTTCCATGACTAGGTGTCACCTGCCTGCCTATGGTGGCCCTGCAGATGGCTCCCTGAGCTAACCCCCGGAAGGGTGACAGTGTTTTGATTACACTTTCTGCTGAGGACCTATAAGAAGCCTGGTCCAGGGAGCTGGATCTGAGCAGACCCTCGTTCCCAAGCCATAGGAGGTGCACGTTATCCCATCCCCCACGGGCCCAGCTTTCCCATTATGTCTGGAAAGCAGTTCTAGGGAATCAGAGTGGTGGTGAGAGGGAGGGGAAAGGTGGGTGCAGTGCCGCCGTCCTCACCCAGTTCCTTAGGTCTCTGTGAGGGGGCTGAGACTCATGGCTGCTTTGTTTTTTTTTTTGTTTGTCTTTTTGAGACAGGGTCTCACTGTGCAGTTCAGGCTGACCTTGAGCTTACTTTTATAGCCCAGGCTGGTCTTGAACTCGCACTGATCCTCCTGCCTCAGCCTCCCAAGCCCATGACTGCTTTGGGTTTGCAAAAGCACCTTGCACCTAGGCCAGTGCCATGTGCCGTGGGCACTCAGGAATTACTGGTGTGTGTGTGTGTGTGTGTGTGTGTGTGTGTGTGCTCGCGCACGCACAGAGTGCTGCTGGTGGACACTGGGCTGAGCGTGCAGGTTGAAGGTCCCCACCCACAAGCAGCTGGCATTCTGTGGCAGAGGCAGAGAAGGCAATGAGTAGATGTGCTACGGGGACCACAGCTGGGAGGAGATCCTGTGCAGAA
Source organism: Myocastor coypus (assembly GCA_004027025.1). Taxonomy (NCBI): domain Eukaryota; kingdom Metazoa; phylum Chordata; class Mammalia; order Rodentia; family Myocastoridae; genus Myocastor; species Myocastor coypus. Next base: position 16,794 of record PVJA010002667.1, read on the forward strand.
GGGGCAGGTCCTAGGGAAGGCGGTGCCTGAGGAGGGGCGTGGGAGGGGGAGTGAATGAAGGAAGAACCCAGGAAGTTTTCCAGGCGGGTGGAATGGCATGTCCCAAGGGCCTGGGGTTGGTGGCCTCTGATGTGTAAGACTGCGCTGGGAATTCACAGTGGCTGTGGCTGCCGGGGCAGAGAGCAGGGCCAGGAGGCTAAAGGAGGACAGGGATGAGCATTGCTGAGAGCTTGCAGGAGTTGGATGTGTCCTCCCACTGCTGATGTTGGAAACTGGGTCCCCAGTGTGGGAGTGTGGGAAGGGGGTCCTTCCCAAGGTATTAGTTTAGGAGGACTTTGTCTTCTGAATGCTTAATGCTCTGATTGGGAGAGTGGCTTCCTCCTGCCAGGCTAGTTTGGGCCCTTGTGGGGTTTTTTTGTTTGTTTGTTTGTTTTGTTTTCTGTACCAGGGATTGAACTCAGGACCTTGCACTTGGCAGGCAAGCACTTATTCTACTGAGCTATTTCCCTAGCCCTGGTCCCTTGTTTTGTCTCTGCTTTCGGTCTCTCTTTTCTCTAAAGGACAGTAGTAGCTGGGCATGGTGGCTCACACCTGCAGTCCCAGCACATGAGAGGCTGAGGCAGGAGGATCGCTGTGAATTGGAGGCCAGCCTGGACTACATAGCAACTCTGTCTCCAAAGATCAAAATAAAAAAATAAACATAAAAGTTTATATGTAAAAAAAAAAAAAGAATCTCCTCATTGAAGTGTCAGTGGTCCCAAAGGGTCCAACCATCCCCTTTTCCTCAGCAGAGCACACTGCCTGCCTCAGGCCCCAGCCCCTCTATCTGCTGCTGCTGTTACCCGAAGACCCACTCCTTGCCTGTTTTCTCAGACCCTGCCTCAGGTGTCCACAGCTGGAGAGGGTCCTCTTGTATATGCAGCACAGCCCTGGGTCCCGGGCCTCTTGCCAGGAGACCAGACATGAACCTGGGCTGCCACCCTCTGCCTGTCCATGTGCAGGAAGGGGAGGCTGCAGGCCTGTTGTCTGGGAGCTGGTCATTAGTCCCGAGCTTGAATCTGATTACTAAGCCATCTCCTGCTTCCAGTGCCAACCCCTACCCCATGGCACTTGAGAGATCATCTTTTTGAGACACAATTTCCCTATGCAGCTCAGGCTGGTCTTGAGCTCATTATATAGCCTAGGCTGGTCTTGAACTTGCAGCAATCCTCTTGCCTCAGTCTCCTGAGTGCTGGGATTACAGGCATGCACCACCATTTCTGACTTGAGATCATCTTTTTGCTTTTGCTGGTGGGATTGGGGTCAAGGCTGCCCCAGGGGACCCTGTAGCCTATGGGGACACCTTTACCTTTAGAGATGGCTTCCAAGTGCAGAGGGACTCTCATCCCACCCTGTAGTCATCCTGGAATAAATTATTTTTTGAAAAAGCTCTATTGCTTCCTGGCGGTTCAGCCCCTTGGGATAGGGGTAGGCCCTGGGAGCAGGATGTGGCATTGCAGGCCACAGGTGGGAGAGGGAACTGCAGGGCAGGGGACCCTGGGATGTGATCTCAGCACGCTGAGGCTGTGGTCAGCCTGGATCAGGCTCTTCTATGGGGAGTGGTGCAAGAGCCGAGAGCCCGGCAGAGGGCTCAAGGACTGTGGCTGAGCTGGGCAGATCCAGCAGGTGGCCCAGGAGCCCGCAGGCAGCAGTGGGAAGCAGCCTGCACAGGGCTGCAGCTGCGCTGGGAGCTGAGCTCACTCGTGAAGTCAACGCTGAATCAGATACCAGCGGCCCGACCCGGGAGGAGTGGAAACACGGGGCCCTTTCCATGGCTGCGGAGCCGCCAATTGGACTTGGCAGGAGGACCCCGAAATATGTCAATCGGAGTGAGTTCATGAGCTTTCTTTGCCAGCTTCGTCAGAAGCCAATTGCCTGGTTGCGGTTGAAATGATTTGTATTAAAACACTTTACTTACATTTTAGTCGGTAGGTTCCAAAAAATGGACTGGAAAGCGGGGTAGTCTAGCAACTGCAAGACAATATTGGAAAGCTGGCGGTTGGCACCCGGTCCTGGCTGCAGCCCTAGCTGGTTGGGTGGGGCCGGCAGTCACCACGCTGGGCCCCGTGACCAAGAGTAGCACTCAGGAGCGGGCCTGGCCAAGGGTCGCATCCCATGGCAGGCCAGGCTGGGCTCCAGCCTCTGTCAGGTGTCCCAGACCTGTGCTGCAGGTGTGTGCCCCCCCAACTGCTTGGGGGCCAGGTACCCCCTGCACAGCTCCTCTGTGCTCTGGCCATGTGGTTCACACTGGAGATCAAAGAGTCATTGTGTCCTACATTGTCCCTGAGGCCCCTCGCTGCAGTCGAGTTTCACTGTGTGTGGGAGAAATCATTTCCAAGCCTTCCTTCCTTGTTCGCATTTCCATTGGAAGTGGTAGAAGGCGACAGTCCCCAGGCTGAACTGTGGAGCCAGTCAGCCTGAATTCAAATCCTGGCTCTACCTTTTAGGAGAAGGCTGATCTTGGGAGGGTCAGCTCATCCTGCACTCCATACTTTCTGTTCGGCTGCTTTTGTTTTTTGAGCCAGGGTCTTGCTATGTCACTTAGGCTGATCTCAAACTCACAGCGATCCTCTTGCCTCAGCCTCCCATGTGCTGGGATGACAGGTGTGCACCACTACACCCGGTTCTTTATCTCTCTTCTGTGCCTCTATTTCCACGATGGAAGATTGGATCAAACCCAGCATCCACCTTTTGGGGCCCTGCTGGGACTACAGAGTTTGTGCATGGGAGGTACTCAGAGCCTGGCTGGCAGGGGAGGAGCTCCCTAAACTCAACCTTTGTCTATCTGTGCTGCTGTCATAAAATACCACCGGCCGTGGGACTTACAAACAGTAGAAGAGTGTTTCTCACAGCTCTGGAGGGCAGGTGACCAAGTTCAACGGGCACTGGGTATCTGCGTGCTCATAGCGGGAAACAGAAGGGAAAGAGGGAGGACCCAGTCCTTCACACCTGTTCATAGGAGTTCATGGCCCAGAGCGGAGCCCCCATGGCCTACATTTTCCCTAGGGCGCTGCTAATCAGACCCCACCTTGGGGACTGAGTTTCAACGTGACTTTTTTTTAAGACAGAGTCTGGCTATGCAGGTCAGGCTGGCCTTGAGCTCACTTTGTAGCCCAGGCTGGTCTCCAACTCACAGTGATCCTCCTTGGTGTGAATTTCGGAAGTGACTTTCCATACTCACCACCTCTTCCTCTGTTATCATTGTGGCTGTTACTGTTACTGTTGTTATTATTAGCCGGAGTGAATGAGAACACAGTGGAAAGGGCATCTCTACGCTCTTTTCTGCCAAGTTTACAGGGCTGAATCTGGAAACACATTCCAGGCATAGTGACAGCAAGCCAGGTGACCAGAGCTAGCATGGCAGCACTAGGTCACTCGAACTGTTCCCAGGGATTAACGCGTAGTCTTTAGAGGAATCTCGCCTGATGCTGGTGTCGAGGAGCCCCAGGAAGTTGCCACACTGTGTTGTGGTTTCCTCTGGAAGTGACCGTGTTGCGCCATGTTCAGGGTTACACCTAGAGCTGAGGGGACAGGCACACGATCCAAGTCCCTTCCCTGGTAGGTGGGATGGTGTTTCTTCAACTCATGACTGGAACTGTTGCTGTTTGTCGGTCTCATAGAGTCCTTTGTTTCCATCAAATGAATCCATTTTCCCTGTTTCCTTCCCATGTTGTCATAGATACAAAGTGAGATTTTAGAAAATACGGCGAATGTGAGGGCTGGGGATATAGCTCAGTGGCACAGCTCCTGCTTGGCAAGTGCAAGGCCCTGAGTTCGATTCCTGGTACCAGAAAAAAAAAAAAAAAAAAAAAGTTTGCTTCCAAAAGTTAGGACAGTGGGAGAAAAAAAATGTGGTGAATGTTTGTCTTAGTTACTTTTCTCTGGTAGCTGAGACAAATACCTGACACTCAAAATGAAGGAAGGAAAGGTTTATTTAGCTCACAGTTACTGGAGGTTTCACTCCATACTTGGCTGGATCCAAGGCAGAGCGGCACACGGCAGAGAGCAGCAGTTCACGGAGGCGGAACAGCAATAATCTCGACAGAGGCAACCAACCAATCAGGGGAGCAGAGAGCAACAGCTTTAGTCTGTCTGTCCGCCTCTCTTTAAATTACATCAGGCTCTCTGCCTTGGACTATCTGCCTTAGGCCATACCGATAATTCCCAACAATACTCAGACCATAATCTCATCAGTACTAAAATAATCTCACTAACTCATGACTCAAGTCTCAATCTATAGAAATCCCTACCCCATGATTGCATGAGGCTTTAGGGGGACAGCTAGACATAAACCATAATAATGTTTAACTTAAAAACTGAATTGCCGGGCGTGGTGGCTCACGCCTGTAATCCCAGCACTTGGGAGGTTGAGGCAGGAGAATTGGTGGGAGTTCGAGACCAGCCTGGGCTACAAAAGTGAGTGCAGGATCAGCCTCAACTGCATAGTGAGACCCTGTCTCAAAAAGACAAAAAAAAAAAAAAAAAAAAAGCACTGAATTAAAGGAGGGCTGGACTGATATCTCAGGAGACTAAAGCACCTGCTTTGGCAGAGCACAGTGGCCAGGGTTCAATCCCTGGTGTGCCATGAGGGCTGGCCCCTGCCCTGGCCCTGGGGCACATTGAGACTGGGCATGGTGGCGTGTGCCTGTAATCCCAGCACTTTGGGAGGCTGAAAACAGGAGAATCACTACAAGTCTGACCTACATAGTGAGACCCTGTAGACCCTGCATCCCCTGTCCTAAATGCAAAATAAATAAATAAATAAATAAAATAAAAATAAAAATAGGGCATTAAAGGGCTGGAGAGATAGCTCAGTGGCTTCAGTGCCTGCCTGGCAAGTACAGGTTGTGAATTTAATTCTCGGCCTGCAAAATAATAATAATAATAATAATAATAATAATAATAATAATAATAATAATAACAACAACAACAACAATAATAGAGCAAAGCTGTTGCTAAGGGCCAAATAGCTCAGAGGATTAAAGCGCCAGCAAGCAGGCACAGGGGTTGGGCTTGATCCCTGGGTCTGCCGAGCCAGCTCCACACTGGAGGTGCTGAGATGCCAGTTGAAACTGGGCATGGTGGCATGCACCTGTAATCCCAGCTCTTGGAAGGCTGTAAACAGGTGGATCACTACAAGTCTGATCTGAACATGAATACACCACTCTTGCCAGTTTTGTTTGTTTTATTTGCAGTATCAGGAATCAAGCTCAGGACCTTGCAGTTGCTAGACAGGCACTTACGCTGCTGAGCTATCTCCCCAGCCCACTCTTGCCAGCTTATGGAAGACGCCCATTTGCGTCTCTTCCTGGTGCCTGTACGTCCTGAATTGATTCACAACACTTGCATTCTCCTTACTCTCGGTCTCTGCCAACAGTGTCACCTCTGGCTCTCCCCCAAAGGCACAGCAACCACGGAAGGTGAACACTTCACATCAGTTCAGACAGACAGGTGCTAGTGTGGAGTGGGCCAGGAGGAGCCCAGGTTCTTGAGTCAGCCGAGGGAGGAGTTGAAAAGCATAGCCTTGTAGTATGTAGGGAACAGCTGTTCATTGAAGATTGTGAGGGAGCAGCAGCAACAGGGAGACCGGCAGAAGGGGAAAAGTAGAAAATGGCAAAGGAAAAACAGGTGCTCCATAACCTAGGCTGCTGGTGTTTATAGGGTCAGCCACCTGGGACCCAAGCTGTTTCGCACTGCTTTACTGGTGTCAGTAATCTGCTGTCTGCGGCATCTCTACCTTCTAAATTTAAACCTGGATGGTCACTAGGATGGTCCTAACCTTAGGACCAGGTCTTCGTTAAGGCAGTCTGAAATTTAGACCTGGGCGACCCTTAGGATAGTGTGTACGGTTGAGTGAGGGAGGAGAGTGACTTGGCTCTTTTGTGTCTAACTGTACTGTGGGCAGCCATAGCTGACTCTCATGAAAGGGCATTTCCAGAACTGCTTCGGAAAAGGGCAAGAACAATGGGATAAGAATAAATAGTAAGAGGCTGGTGAGATAGCTCAGCAGTCTAAAGTGCCTGCTTAGGCAACCACAGGGACCTCAGTTCCATCCCTGGCACCACATGCTGCACCAGCCTCACCCCCAGGGCAGGCTGAGCTGGCCATAGCAGAAAGAAAGAAAGGAGAGAGAGAAAGAAAGAAAGAAAGTTTTTCAAAAAGAATGGTAATATATCTTTTGTGTGTGTGTGTGTGTGTCTTTTTGAGACAGGGTTTCACTATGCAGTTCAGGCTGGCCTTGAGCTCACTTTTGTAGCCCAGGCTGGTCTCAAACTCACATTGATCCTCCTACCTCAGCCTTCCAAGTGCTGGGACTACAGGCGAGCACCGCCATGCCCGGCTTTTTTTTTTTTTTTTTCTTGAGGCAGGGATTTGCTATGTAGTTCAGGCTCACTTTGAGATTACCTTGTAGCCTCGGCTGGTCTCAAATTTGTAATGATCCTCCCGCTTCAGTCTCCTCAGTCTGGGATTACATGCGCACACCACCACACCCAGCTGTAATAAAATTTTTTAAAAATTAAACGTTGACCATATTCTTTGATCCCATTGCTTTATTAATGGACCCTCCTTGGTGTCCTGGCCCTGGCTCCACTGCCTTCTGTCCCATAGTAGCTTCCCAGAGACTGCTTCCTGCAGGTGGGAAACAAAGGGGAATCTTCAGTTTTCCGAGGCAGAGCCGTGGGCCTCAGCAGGGGGCGCTGAGGGCCTCGAAGTCCTGGGGGTGCTTTGAGGAACTGTGGAAAATCAAGGCCAGGGCTCTGTAAAAATTCCTGAGTTAGAGAAACTGAAGGCCAAGGAGCTTCATGCTTATCCTGAGAGCAACTCTGGAGCGAATATGGAGTGGGTGGATGAGCGGCTTGTAGACAGGGTGACTGTAAGGGTTGATGGCAACTCCTGAGGAAGCATCTTTGGTAGTTTTGCTCTATGTATCACCAGGGCGAATGCTCTGCTAGCACAGCTTGACTTCTGATGCTTATTTGACTGCTCCTCATGAAATCCCTACACACACACAAGACTGTGACAGTAAGGGCTCTGGAGCCTGAAGCTATGTCTCCAGGGAAGGAGACGCCACTTGGCAGGGCCCCAAGGCTCATTAGGGCCAGGGCTGGAGTGCGTGCATATCTGGGCATTGTGTCTCCCGTGAAGGCTCCTTATGCTGCCCTGGACTCCAGAGCACAGAGAAGTGGAACTGTGACAGCAGATGGGGACAGCACTGTCCCCAGGCATTGCCTGGTGGCCTGCCAAGCAGTTCTGTCCTTGGCCTTAAACTCTTTTAACATTCTATCAACAGTTTGGATAAGGCCAAAGATAACTGCTTATCAACAGCACAAATAACACCAGACTAGGAGGAAAGGCCAATAAGTTGGGTCTATAGCACTCGGATCCAAGATTATCTCAACAAGGAGGAATGATTGGTTGAATCCAATGAGATAAGATTTAACAGGAATACATGTAAGGTCCTGCATTTCGCTCCAAAACTTGATTGCAAAAGGGTAGGATATGGCTGGAAAACATGTCCAATCTTACCCGTAATCAAAGAAATGCAAATTAAAGCAACCGTGAGATAATCATTTTCCTCTATCACATTGGCAGTGATTTAAAGGATGAAAATTTCCCACTTCCGTGGCTAAGGGTGTGGGGAAAGAGTTCTCTTGTAAACCGCTTGTGGGTGCATAAACAAGATCGCCATTTCTGGACAGTAATCTGGAAACATATAGCAGAAACTGTAAAATGTACCGTTTGTCCCAACAGTTTCATTTATAGAAATATAGCCAAAAGTAAGCATGAAAAGATTTATGCACAAGGATATATATATATATATATATATATACATATGTATACATATATAATGTATTTATATCTATTCATAAAAAGCCATGTCAAGGGGGGAAGTCCACTCTGTCGGGGAGGGGGAGGTGCCCACTATGGGAACAGAAGATTTGCAGGCCTTCAGAGGAAACCACAGAGCTATTGTCAAGTGTTGGACCTTGTGTCTGTGTGGTTCCTGGAATGCCAGGTTTCCAAGAGCAGGACTATGTCCTGGAAGATCAGGACTTAGAAGAGGCAGATTTGGCCTAGTAATACAAAGCAGGTTCTTTTTTTTTTTTTTTTTTTTAAGGCCAGGCTGTTGTTGTTATTAGGGAAGGGTCTACAGGTGTTTATTTTTATTTATGTATTTATTTACTTATTTATTTATTTATCTATCCATTTATTTATTTATTTGTCTTTAAGACAGGGTATCACTATGGAGTTCAGGCTAGCCTTGAGCTCACTTTTGTAGCTCAGGCTGGCCTCGAACTCCCACCGATTCTCCTGCCTCAGCCTCCCAAGTGCTGGGATTACAGGCGTGTGCCACCACATCCGGTCTACAGGGTGTTTAGGGTCTCACTACTAGATCCATGAGTCACCTGTTTGCAGCCTCCCAAGTGCTGGGATTACAGGCGAATGCCACCACGCCCAGTCTCAATTGCCATGTCTGTACACCCCCGGGGGTGGGCGGGCACTGCAGGCCTGGGGATCTAACTCCTTACCTCTGTGCCGCCTTCAATGTGCTGAGCTATTTGGCCAGCCCCCAGGCTGGTCTTACACTCGTGGGGGTCCTCCTGCCTCAGCCTCCGAGAGCATGCGCCACCGCACCGGCTCACAGAGCAGACTGTAAGAGCCAGCTCGGTCCAAGGTCAGGATGGGCAGCTTGCTCTTTCCTCTATCAAGAGGTGGAAGAGGCCAACCAGAGTTTGTCACGCTTCCAGGTGAAACGCATGGAGAGGCACAGCAGCCTTGCAGTGTTAAAGCACCTAAGATAGAGACGCCACAGCCGCTGCACCTGGTGGAGTGGGTGGAGCTACATCGGGTCTGGCCGCGCTGAACCCGGAAGACTGCGAAGTACATTCGTGGGGAGCGGCCCCGCCCCTCACCTATGCACAGCCCTGCTCTTTTAGGCATTGCGAGTTTGCAGCCCATTGCTAACCCAAGGGGACCCTGAAACTGAACTGGAAGGAGAAATAAAACGCAAATGCTGCTTCCCTAAACTTTTTTTTGTTGTTGTTGTCTTTTTGAGATAGTGTCTTACTAAGCAGTTCAGGCTGGCTGTGAGCTCACTTTTGTAGTCCAGGCTGGTCTTGAACTCACATTGATTCTCCTGCCTCAGCCTCCCAAGTACTGGGATTACAGGCATGCGCTACCATGCCTGGTTAAGATAACACTTCCACAGCCCCCCATACCTAGGGTCCCTGTACTGAGCAAAATCCTCAACCCTTTTAAATTTGTTTTATTTTGAAACAGAGTCTGACTAAGGGGCTAAGTTGCCCAACTTGTGTCTTCCTGCCTCAGCCTTCCAGAATTCTGAGATTACAGGTGTGCACCACCATCTCTGTCTAGAGATAGTATCTTTCACTGGTAATTATACTAAAAAAATGAGGCCCTTAAGCCCACCGAATATGCACTTATAACCGAGCTGTTCTGGAGGGCAAACTACCTGAGGCCAGGAGTTTGACCAGCCTGGATAAAACAGTGAGACAGGCTCTTAAAAAAAAAAAAAAGTGGTTACTAGAGTCCAGTGTGACTCCTGCGGTTGTGGGAAATGAAGTTGCCGTGAGACACACACAGAGGAAATGCCACATGAGCCCATAGCAGGGCAGCCATCTTTGAAGGATGGGTAAGGTCTCAGGTCTCAGCAGAAGGCCAACTGGTGCAGGACCTCCGGCCTCCAGTGCTGCAAGGACATCACTGTCTGGGGTTGCATTTGCCACATTGGCATAGGGATGATGCCCCTCCCAGCCTTCTGGTGCCATCTGGCTGCTGGGCTGCATCCCAGGTGGTCCAGTTGTGAGCGCCCATTTAGCAGGGATCCACAGCTACTGTGCTGTCACCCTGTCCTGGGTACACAGTCCAGGGCAACCAAGAGATGATGAGCGTGTGGCTTCTCCCAGAGGCTCCCACAGCTGGTGGGGTGCCAATGGCCTTTGGGGAGGCCTCAGGGTTGCCAGGTGCAAGGCTGTGGCATGACATCACCCATATTAAAATGAGTAAACTGAGGTTCTGGAAGGCGAAGCAGTAGTCTCAGTGTCATGGAGTAGCAGAAAGCTAGAACTCACGCCCCTCAGGCTCCAGCTCTTCAGCACTGTGTGAGCCTCTGACTTGACGTGTGTAGGTATTCCTTCCACCGACCCTAGGGAGCACCTGCTATAAGCCAGGTTCTGTGAAGGTGCTGGGGACACAGTAATGACAGACAGACCCTTGACTCCATGCGGAGAGGGCTATCATGTCAGATAAAGGAGAAAACTGTTTATGTATTAGACATGTGGTGTACAGTCAGGCCTCACAGGACCAGCTTTCATTCAGGGGCAGGCTGTGTATACACTGACGGCTCTGGAGCCAAGCCCCTCAGAGGAGGTGAGGGAAGGGGCCTAGGGGATCTTCGAGTTCCAGGCAGAACTAGGAGGAAGTTCAGAGTCCCGGAGGCAGAAGAGAGCCTGGCCAGTGGCCAGTGTGGCTAGACAAGCAAGGAGAGGCCCAGCCAGGTTCTCAGAGCCTTGTCACAGAGAACATTTCTGGCCATTGAGAGGTTCTGGCTTTTACTGTGAGTGAGATGGGAGCCTCTGGGAGGATTTGTGCAGGGGAACTACATGATTCTTAACAGACTGACTTAGGCTGTCACGTGACTGCAGGTGGGGAGCCAGCGGGCTAGGTTTCAGAGCAGGGGACCTGGGTTGAGGCTATGATGATACATATACAGCATTGCTGGGCTTGAACCCAGAGTCCTGCGCATGCTCAGCAAGCGCCCTACAGCCAGGCCATACCCTCAGCCCCAGTTCTGGATATGTTCTGAAGAGAAAGCCAAGGGGATTTGCTGACAGACTGGACATGGGCTCAAGCTTGGAGCACAGAAGCTGAAGGATGAAGCTGTTGTTATCAGAGGTTGGGTCTCAGGGAAATTCTCTCCAGGTTCTGAGGGTCCTGAACAAGGAATTGGATGAGACACAAGGGAAAGACAGCAGGGAAGGAATGTACTGGAAGTAGAAACGAAGTCAGCTCTGTAGAGCCAGGTGAGTGGGTTCACAGTGGCCTCCAGGTTAAAGAAAGGGGTCTCTTGTACCTGGAATTCCCAGACTGGCTCCCCCCTTCTGCAAATGAGGCATTGGGCCAGCTGTCCTATCAAAAACTTACTTAGGCCAGTGCCAGATTAAACTGCTTTATCCAAGACTCTGTGGGTTTTCCTCTAGACATAAATGAAAAACGGAAAACAGCATCTCTGACTGCAGAGTCAGCCCACACGCTGTGTTCTGCCATGTCCCTTGGGGGTGGGCATGAGCTTTCATCCGCCTCATCCAGCTGTTTGCCCACTTTGCCCTCCGCCTAATCTCTTACTGCAGAGCCATTCTATGAGGCGGGGAAGCTTCCAGCTGGGCAGCAAAGCCGTCGGCTTATAGGTGGTCTTTAGAGCCATGAGCCTGGGTGAGTGTATCTGGAGAATAAGTGAAAAGAGAGAAAAAAAAAAAAAAAGAAAGAAAAGAGAAAAGCCCAAGAAGCCAGTGCAGTCTATAGAGGTCTGGGATAAAGAGGTAGAGCCAACAGATAAGTGGAGGACAGGCCAGGGACTGAGTAAGAAAATCAAGTGTGGATGACCTCAAAAGCCAAGTGAAGAAAGTTTTACAAGGGCAGGGTGAGTTTGTATCAGATGTCGTTGATTAGCAAGGAGGACAGCAAAGAGGTGAATGGCCAGCAGGAGAGGACTCAAAAGAGGGAGGGGACAACTCAACAATGAAGACCGACCCTCTTTAAAAGACTAATAATGTTTAGGAGAGAGAGACAGGTCATGGAGGGGTTTTTGTTGTTGTACCAGGGATTGAACTCTGAACCTTGTACTTGCTAGGCAGGCGCTTATGCTGCTCAGTTATATCCCTGGCCCATGGAGGGGTTTTATTGAAGAAGGGGAAAACAACATATTTATATGCTGATGGTGTAACAGGAACTTGAACGCTGGGCCTGCGGATGCCCAGTGGGTAATGAAAAGCAGGCTAAAGTTTGGCATCTCTGCATTTGTTTTATAGCCTTTAAACTTTGAGTCAGATCCCTGCTCAGCTCTGCCGGGAGGCATGTTAGTCACTTAAGGAGTTTCTGTCTAAAAACTGGTAAAACAGGATTTATTCACCCTAAATTTACCTCCCTATCTCATCCTCCCTCCAAGACTGAAGATAAGAATGACTGCGGCTGTTTCTCAAGATTTGCGGGAACATCCAACTGCCAGCTTTTCGTGGGAGCCTTTCTAGATCCCCTGAACCGACGCCTAGAAGTCTCCAGTCATTGTCCTAGACCTGAAGTCAGAGCCAGAACTAGTCCTGGGATAAGAATCAACAAGACCAGGGCTAGGCCCTGATCGTCTCTGCTAGATACACACCTCCCCCGCCAGCTATGCAAACCCCTACATTGTGCCTTTGTTCCCTTCTTCAATAAAACGCCGCAGTTTCTGTCAGGTCCTGGAAGACAGATCCTAAATGTTCTCCTTTGTCCTTCCCAGCACGGCCATCCTGATGGCAAGCAAGCTTCCTTCCTGGCTTCCACTACTCCTGGGCTCCTTGCTCTGCGTCCTGGAACTCCCTCCTGGGCTTTCTCCCTAGAACTCTGGTAATAATAGGGAAAATCCCCCATCATGAAGAAACTGAAGCTCAAAAAAAGGTTATGTTACTCCCGACCCAAGTCTCCAGGTCGTCCTGTCTGAAGCAATTTAAGCGGTACATTTAAATCACACTGCGGCTTCCATTCTTACAGACTCCGATGGGGGGGTGTGTGATTTTTTTTTTATTTTAACAGAATCATCCGATACTGACCTTTGGGCTCTCAGCCGGACTGCCAGGTTCCTGGGAATCACTTATTCCCAGCAGTTAGAAGGGGTCCAGGTTGCCAGGGAAACGCGCACCGAGAATACCGCCCCAGAGCCTGCCGCGCGGGTTTGAGCCGTGGCCAGGGCCGGCTGAACAGTTCTCCTCCAATCGTATCTCGGAGGAGGGGTTCGACGTCCTGTCTCCACAGCAACTGCTTTGTCAGTCGCTGCTGGAGCTTGGGGGGTCTGCAAAGGCGCTGTCGGATGACGTCACGCACCGCAGCACTTGCGTGACGTACGTCTTGCCTCTGTAGACAAAATACTGCAGGCGCGCAGGTATGAAAAGGAGCGCGACCGCGGACACTGCGCATGCGCCACTTTAGGTCGCTCACGCGTAGCGCCTGGTTTTCAATTCCCAGTCTTGGGACAGTATGTGTACCAACCTCTGCTGACTTTGAGGTCGCCCCGCCCTCGCTGCTGTGCTTTTACTCTTAGCCAGAGAATCAGGGGATGCTACAGTTTCTGTCTGTCTTTCTAGACCTCGCAAACATCATCTCGTTTCTTCATGCCCTGTAATCCCTATTGTTGCCGTAGAGCCATTCTCCAGTCTGGACATGCTGCTGTGCTTACAGATTGCAAGCTGTTTCTTGCACTCCGTCTCCTTCCCAGCACCGTGCTGCTCCGTGCTGGTTCTGGAGCACTGATTACCAGGCCCAGAGCTCGGCTCTGGCGTGAGGCTGGGACCAGCGACTTCTGTCGATTGCTTGTGGGGCTTAGTTTTAGCCAGCAGCCAGTCGACCTTGCTAAATCAGTGACTTCTCAGAGAGTGAGGTGTGTCGTGTTGCTGTTCTCAAGCTCTGAATTCCTTTACTCAGTTATTCCCTCGCTCAGTTATGGCATGGAGCAAACACCGAGTCTGGGCTGGGCGTGGTGTGGGTTCCTGGGGCACCGCGGTGGGGCGGCCAACTCTGCCGTCAGCTTAGACAGCGCAGGTCCGTAGTTCCGGCAGTGCTGACTGCACAGGGACACCGTGCTGGCCAGCTAATTCCAGTTCACTGGAAGAATCAAGGGGGATGTAGGGTCCAGCAGGAGGTGGGTTCCAATTTGCACCTTGGCCCTGCCTCTTGCTTCCTGTAAGAGCTTAGGTGAGTTTACTGCTCCTCCTGCATCGACCTCATGAATTTCATTTTATGTTTATTTTTATGCTTATTTTTTGAGACAGGATCTCGGGCCTTGAACACACCGTGTAGCTCAGGCTGGCCTCAAACTTGTGACCATCCTTCCGCCTCAGGGCTGGGATTACAGGCTTGTGCCGTGGCTCCTAGCTCAACCTCTCGAGTCTTAAAAGTGGACACAGTGCCCCCCTCCCCCAAAGGTAATATGAGAGTTACGCCTAGTGCTATGGCTTTGGGAGTCTTTTCTTTCCACTTCCTTATATTTCTTCCCTCTAGAAAACCAAGGGAAAAGCAAACAAAACCAAACCCATCAAATTGTGTTTCTCAGTCCTGACACTGAGCACACCACACTTAGTGGGAGAATAATCCCACGGGCAGCCCATGGCCTCAGCAGTCACCCGCAGATCATCCTCCGATTGGTGTGAAAACAGCTTTCATGCAGACGCTGCTGTCTGTGGGTTTGCACGCAGAGGCCAAGTTATATTTAAGCAGCGCTCTCCTGCCTCATCCCCAGACAGCTCCTCTAAAAACCACTGAAGTCCAAGAGGAAAAGAACTCCCTTCCTCCAATTGTAGAGTGACGTGGAACCTTGGCCAGGTGTCGGAGAGGGGCCTGGGAGACTGGGTCGGGTCCCGCCTGGTTCACTGTCTGGGGAGTGGCCATGTGCCGGAGGGGTGGGGAGCCAGTGTCTGGCTTCCCTGTCACCACAAGGTCTGTGGTTTCTAACCCTGTCTGCTTCCGAGCCCCGATAACCACCAGTGGAAGAGAAAACAGACGCATGCACAGGCAGCCACACGCGCGCGCACCCAGACTCACACGGCTTTCGGAGGAAGTGGAGCGCCAGATGTTCTGGGTTTCCTGTTCCGATGCTTCCACAGCTGGTGGAGGCTGTGACTGTGGTTTGTCTGTCTCAGGCTCATGTGAAAGACAAAAGCCTGGCTGACGGGAAACCTCTGCTCCCAGCCCTCCCTGGCTCTGACTGATCATCTACACAGAAACCCAGCAGGTTAGGAGTTTCCTGAAACCCTCTGAGCTGGACTTACTTCCCATCCCCTTGCCTCTTTCTTACTTATAAAATGGGTAAAATAATAACCACGTGTCAGAGACAAGCTCATACGTGTAAAGCACTTAGCGCTGGATAAGGGATCGGTGACCCTTGACTGTTCCATGTAGGAATGTTGTTGATTCTTATAGCAACCTGCTTCCAGGAAGGCTCTGTTCTTAGCTCCACTGTATGGATGCAAAAACAGGCTTGGAGAACAATTGCAAGGCTGTGCATGCAGATCACAGCCAATGAGGCTGGGCCTTGACTGCCGACTCTGGTGTGTGAGGTCCTGACCAGGCCCTAGCTGTCTCTCTGTCTTCATGGGGTCCTCCAGCTCAAGCCCTGTCCCATCCCTGTGCCCTGGGCCCGGGATCCCATCCCCTGTAGCCTTTACCTGGATTTGCTCTTTTCCAGCCCAGTCAGGAGCTCTGACTGCTTTTCTGAAGTCTTGCTTCTGGACAGTGGCTGTTTGCAAGTGACTGTCCCTGGCTGGCTGGGGAGAGCCTGAGTCAAGAGTCCTCAAGGGTCCTAGGACTGCTCGTATTTGAAGCCAAAGAAGTGGCTCTTCTGAGAGAATTTCAGCAGCCCTGCAGGGGAGATGTTTTTGCAACATTTTTACTAATGGAGAGAGCATCTCTTGGCATCCTTGCATCCCATCAGCCCCTGCTGCTCTTGAGGTGGCTTTGACTCCCTGGGCTGTGTAGCTGAATGACAGCAAGTGGCGGCAGCAAGGTGTGGAGTTCTCCCACTCCGTGTAAATATTGCTGGGGCAGCCAGCAGAGAGAATACAGACTCCCCGGCAGGGGCTGGCATTTGCATTTCCTTTTGAAGGCTGTAGAGACAGGATCTCACCATGTGATTCAGGCTGGACTTGAAATCCGTCCGCAGCTCAGATTGGCCTTTAAATTTGCAGTCCTCCTTCCTCAGCCTCCCAAGGGCTGGAGCTTACTTTTCCTTTTGAGAATATTGGTATGTGGTAGAAGACACGGATTGGGTTCAAGCAACTGAATTAGCTATGTGACCCTGGACTTAGTCCTTGTGGATCCAAAGCTTTCGTCTTTAAAGCAGATGTTCAGCCTCTTGCACCGCCTCGTGGGGGACCTCCCAGGACAGTGCCTGGAGTCCCCCTTGGTGCCTTGGCGTGTGACCCAGGACTGTGCTCTGCCCCATGCGCTGGTGTGGCATAAACAGGACCAGGCCTCAGCCTACACCTGACCTCTGGAGATGCCCCTGCGTCTTGGGGCCCCGCTGCAAGCTGAGGAGCACTCTTTTGGGCGAAGGCTGCTGCCGGAGGGGAAGAGGCACTGATTGCATCTCCTGCACGCTGGTCTCCCTGGTGAGCATTCAGCATAGCACCTGGCCTGCTGTGAGCTGAATCAGTCAGGATGTGTCAGACAACTGCGGTAACAAACAGCCCAGGGGCCCAGCAGGCAGACATAACCAGACACTTCTCCTTTCCAGGCTCAGTCAGGGACCCAGGGTGACAGAGCGTGCGTCACCCCCCATCTTGCAGGGAGACACTAGAGGAGGGAGCTGCTGGGCTTCACTGGTGGAAACTTGCCACCCAGCACAGCTGGCATGCTGGAGCAGCAGCAAGGGACACTTCCTAGAGGTGGGGGGACCGAGTGCTCTTGGTCCAGATTTCAGGCTTGGACATACAGACTGCTGGGCCTTGGGAGAAAGAAACGAAGGCTCTTCTCTCAGGCTGTCTCACGTCCCATGTCCCGCAAGCTCCGCTTCCTTGCCATGGGTGGGTGGGGTGTGATTTTTCTAAGCATGAGTTTATTCCTCCTCTTCCTCCTCCTCACCCACCTTCAAGACATGAGAGGAAAAGCAGCTGCCATCGGGCCAGGCCCCCGAGATGGACAGGACATCTCCCAGCAGGCTGAGAGGGGCCAGGGCTCCGAAGGGCTCAGGGCCTGGGCTAGCTGGCTGCAGAGGCCACGCGCACCTGCCTGGCCACCCGTGTCCCTGCTGTCCTGGGCGTGCTGTGCAGAGCTCAGCTGGAAAGAGCCCAGGTATCTTTGTAAGGTTTGGGGGGGGCAGGGTTCAAATTCATGACCTTACACATGCCAGGCAGGCACTTGTGCCACAGAACTATCTCCTCAGCCCCGGGGCTAGGTATCTTTGAAAACGCAGGACACCGGACTGGAACTCGGCAGTGTGGGGCCACATTCTTTCTGGAGTGCACAGCTTGGGAATTTGCCTTAGGAAACCACTCGTTCCTGGAGCGTGTGAGGAGCCATGGCGCTGATGGTTTAACCTCCAGTCTGGCTGCAGGCCCCATTTCTGGGCTGCCTGGTGGGTGAAGGAGTCCGATAGCCCCATCCTGATACCAGACCTGTTCATATGTCCCCCTCCCTGTGAGCTACACCTGGGGACTCAGGACAGGGTCTTGTGTGGACCGGAGCCACTGCTCCCTGTGTGTCCCAAGCCTGGGTCTCCAGTAACCATGACACATGCGCTCTCGGCCTTGTCCCCAGCAGGAGCCATGAGCCCCTCTGGCTGAAGCCCCTCTCCCTGGAACTCTGCAAAAGACCCATGGCCTGTTCTGTCCGAGACCTGATGGTCTGATCTTGTGCCAGGGTGGTCCCGCTCAGGCTGGTTCTCCAAAGAAACCTGCCCTGTTGAGCTTCTTGTTTTCCTTTTTCCCAACAGAGAAGTAGTTTGCAAACAACAGAGCAAGCTGAGAAGCAGGGGCCAGTTGCTGAAGGCTTCCTGGAAACACCCAGCTCAGAAACCTCTTTCACTTTCTGTCAAGATAGTAATGCAGGATTCCTGCTGCAGACTCCGCCCTGGGGCTGCATCTGCAGGCCTGGGTTCGGGTTTAGGTCCTGCTGGCCCCAAAGCCTCCTCTGGTCAGAGGAAGCACCCCAGAAAATGGTTGGGCCCAGGGGTGCTGCACCCACCAGAGCCTTGCTAAGCTCTGAGTGCAGGACTGAAGGTGCTGCCTGGTGGCAGTAGTCACTGGGGCCTGACTGAGAGGAAGCATCTGGTCCCTGGCTCTGGCTGCCCTGTGATGAGTCCTTTTTCTTCACCAGGCCCCTCTGCCCAGATCCTGCTAATCATTGGCTGAAAATGCAAGTCGAAAAGAAATATTTCTTGGGGCTGGGAAGATAGCTCAGCAGTGTAAGTGCATGCCCAGCAATCACAAGGATCCAGGTTCTATCCCCGGTTACACAGACTGTGCTGGCCCCGCATGTTAAGCCGTCCATCAAAACAGAATGGTGGCCCACACTTTAATCCCAGTGCTGGAGAGCCTGAGACAGGAAGATCACTATGAGGCCAAGCTGCACAGCGAGACCCTGGAGCAAATAAATAAATAAACACAAGATTAAAAAGAAAAAAAGGAAGAGACTTTTCTTCACATCAGTTGTGGTGTCATGTTCTGTCCCAGCAAGAGAAGTCATTAAGATGGGGTCAGCTTTAACCAGTGTCTCCCTGGGCCTGGGTGGGAGGAGACCCGGGGGACCGTTCAGAGGCCACTCGAGCTGCTTTGCACACAGCGGAGCAGTCTCCCCTCCCGCCCCTGTCTGGCCAGCCAGAACCCCTTCTTTTGGGAGGAGAACCTCTCTCCGTAGTTCATTGGTCTAGGTAGGGCTGACTCGGAGGTGTGTGTGAGGGTTTCAGAGCCGGCTCAGGTGGGAAGGGGAGTCCCTGCTTTATAGCGTTTTCCAGTTTCCGGGGTCTAAGTACCTCCCGCCAGCCAGGTTCTTACCCTTTCATTCTGATTCTTAGGACGCTGAGAGAGGACTGTCCTTTTCTTCTGCCACCGACCCATAGATAGGATGTTAGACTGGGGATGCCAGCTCTTGGGAGAGGTTTTACTTACAAGAGAGAGAAGGCGCACTAAACACAGGAGCCCCTGGCTCCGGTCATCCCTGCAGCCGTTGTGCTCCTGGGCTTTCCAGTTACACAAGCCAGCCTTCCTCCTCTTGGCCCAGATGTGTTCAGCTCCTGCTGCTCGCCACTAGAAAAGCCATGAATAACATACATAGGTCGCCCACACAGACGCCTGGGAAGCAGCTTTGGCTTCGTCCAAGTCCTTGGAGTGTTTACTGTAAGCGGTACAGCTAATAGTGGGTGAGTTATAGCTCCATCAAGCAGATAAAACAAGTAGCTTGGGAGGAGCACTGGGGGTGGCTTTTCTGTATCCAGTGCTGCCAGGCAAAGGCACAGGTGACAAAATAAATGACCACAGTGTTGCTCTTGCCCCACCACCAGCCAGTGGCTGCCTCGGACTGTTCCCTGACATCCACCCCCACCCCTCACTGCCTGGGACACCTGGGAGAAGAGGCAGACGACAGAAGCAAGGAGATGCCTCCTTGGAAGGAGAGAGTGGGTCCTGGCAGCTATCGCTGGGTGTTCTCTCCCCCTGCAAAATCAGAAAGCCAGGGCCAGGGAGGCAGCTCAGTGGCACAAGTGCCTGCCTGGAAGCACAGGGTTCTCAGTTCGATTCCTGGCAGCAAAAGTGCTGCACTCCGGGGGCTGAAGCAGGAGGATCACAGATTTGAGCCTGCCCTGGGCAATTTAGCGACTTAGAGCCTGTCTCCAAGAAGTAACAATGAAGGGCGGGGGCATAGCTCCCTGCGAGTACCTGGGGGTTCACTTTCCACCAATGGGAAGCCCGTGGGGGTCACCTATGCCCTTGCTCCAGTGAGGACAGCCTTGCAAGGTGACAAGGGCGAGCCAGACACAAGTTCCTATCCAGCCCTTGTGACCCCATGTTGGGTGTGGACGCAGCTCCAGAATGGTGCTGGGAGCAGCCGTCCTTGCCCGCGGGCTTCCAAGCGCCTGGCCCGGCCTGGCTTTGCAGGGCGGCTTTGAGGACTTTCCTGTCCTAGAGGTGAGCTCTCTGGTGCCCTTTCTGAGGGGCACAGAAGGGCTCTGAGGAGCTCAAGTACTTGTCCAAGGTCACACAGCAGGGCCCGTGCTCGGGTTCACCTGGGCCCAGCCTGCTTGCCTGCCCACGTCATACGCTGGCAGAGAGCTCTGAGCTCACCCTTCTCACACAGCAGCACTGCATCATTGCCTCTGGTCCCAGCAATGTGAGCTGTGCTCAACAGAGCAGAGCTTCTTGTCCACTGCCGCTGTGGGGAGAGTCTGAGGGCAGGGATCCCCACTCTGCCCAGATCCCCACTGCCCCACTGTGCCCTGGGTGCAGGGGACACAGCCCAGGCCATAGCCAGAGCAGGCTGTTTGGGCTCCCAGGAGCAGCTGGGCACATGCGATGCCCTGGTCAGGGCCTACTCTTGGCGTGGTGAGGACCCTGTCCCCTCAACCCAAGAGTCCCAGAGCACTCCTTGGATCCCTACCTGCCCCCCCCAATCAGAAGGCCGGGCCAGGGAAGGTCACACTGCCCTTGGGGCCCTGCAGGACCGCCATAGGCATAGCCATCTCCGGGCCTCTGCAGCCTCCCTGGGAATCTGCACTTCTGTGCCTGCTGAAGCCAAGGCGGCTTCCGTAAGGCTCAGGATGCAGAGCATGGCTGGGTGGTCCAATAGGAACAGTGAAGGCCAGACAAGGAGGAGGCAGTTGGGGAGGCTGCAGATTGGAGGGGGAGTGGGATGTGGTCGAGACAGGGATGAAGGGAGTTGGGGTCTCCAGGGCCCAGGGGAGCATGGTGGGAAGACTGGAAAAGCTGGCACCATTCCAGGAGCAGAGGCCTGATGCTGTCACAGCCTCTGTGGGGACGCTGGCCAAGGCGGGAATGGGGGATGCTGAGGAGCCCTCGTGCACCACCCAGGGCTGGGGACGAGTGTCCGGCTGTGCCTGTGACTGGCAGGAAGCTGGGAAAAGCCTGGCCTCTGCCTCTGGGCTCCAATGTGCATGGGGTGCAGAGAGCAGGAAGAGTCACTTGGTGACCCCAGGGCCTGCCGAGGCTGTGCTGGAGGCATTGGGGGCAGGGTGGAGCAGGGTGGGACGGGACAGTGGGCCTGGAGATGGCATCGTATCCAGGCATCTGGGGAAGGAAATAAACTGCGCCCACCCCGGAGGCCTAGAGGCCCAGCCTGGGTCTGCTCGCTGCTGTGTTGTGATGATGCTCAGGAATGTTCGAAGGCCTGGGGACTCGCAGAGCAGCTCACGCTCAGCCAGAGCACACCGAGTCACGTGGTCGCCTGCATTCCACTGCTTCTCACAGGGAAACTGAGGTTGGGAGGCTTGCTCTGTAGGGCTGGGGCCGGGGTTTGGGCCTAGGTCTTTCTTCTCAGCTTCTGTCCTCAAGCAAGAGGCCATTCGGTCTCCATGCAGGGAAGCGCGGTTGCTAAGGATCTGCAGTTGGGGAAGTGGCCGCCCAGGGCTCCACACTGGGCACCCCAGGCCCTGGTCATTTGCTGCTCGGCTTCTTCTGCTGACCACGGCCCTTGGACACAGGTACTGTGAGCAACTGGAGGTCTGTGCGTGAGGGAGTGTGTGGGTGTGAGAGTGCGGTAGGCAAGGGAGCATGCCAATGCATGCACTCCACCATGTGCATGTGTCAGGGGGTGTGGGTGCCCTCTCTGCTCAAGGCTGGACACACCAGCCCCATAGTGTCCAGCTGTCCTGACAGGACGTCACTCAGCTGCAGGTGCCCAGCTCATGTCCCAGGGCTGGGATGGGGCACTGTGCTCTGCACAGAAAATGGAGAGCTGGGGAGAGAGCCCCAGCATCCTCAGCAGCAGCAGCAGCAGCAGCCGGGTTCCTCTTTCTCTGCCCAGACCCCAAGGCAGGTTAAAGGCAAGGCTTGGGCTGAAGTCTCCTCGATCTCAGTCCATTTTCTGCAGCTCTCATGGGATCCACACTGGGGTCTCACAACAGCAGCAGCTATCCTGGCCTGTGACCCCGAAGGCAGCAGACTCTGGGGCATTGTGGGGTGTCTGTGCAGCCCTGGTGCTTCCTTCCTCTGGGCCAAAGGTGGAGTAGAGGATTTGAGAGACCATGGCAGCCTAGAGCTGCCCTTGCACAGAGACCCCAAAGGTAGCGGCTTCGCTCCTCTGACCATGGTGTAGTCAGAGGACCACACCCACCCACCCACCTGGCCTGTGCCCTTATATCTTGATCACCTCCTGCATCCCACCTCTTAATACCAAACGTGAGGCCAGCATAGTGAGTGACCTCTGTCATCCCAGCAATCAAGTGTCTGAGGCAGGGGGACTGCCAGGAAGGAGTTCCAGGCCAGCGTGGGCTCCATAGGTAAGACTGGTTTGAACTACACAGTGAGGTCCTATCTCAAAAACAAAAAACAAAACAAAAAAATTAATTTTTTTTGTATTAGTAATCAAAACTTAGGGCTTCAAGTTTGCTGGCCAGACACTGCACCACTGAGATTAATGCCCAGCCCCTCAATGAAAATTTTGGAGATGTTCAAATCCTTTGGAGATGACGTTCAAATCCTCTCTTGGGTTCAGGTTCACTTTTTTGCTAGAGCATGGCCAACATTTCATGCTGCAATCCCACATCTTGTGAAGTGAGAATTTGAAAAGAATAATTTCAAAACAGAAAGAGCTTTCCACACAAAGATGTTCATAGCAGTATTATTTCTAATAGTGAAGAACTAGAAATTACAGTACCCCCCTGTTTCCTAACGTGGGAGGATGGCTAAGCAAATAATGCTTTCTACTGGGTAAATATTAGATAATCGTTTTGCTGTTATTCAGAGAAAGTGTCTCTTGGTAGTTCACGCCAGCCTTCAGTTCAGAGTGTAGAGGAGAAACATGGAAGGAAGACATAACAAGATGTCCAAGGCTACCAACACCACGGCCAATTGCTAATTTCTCCTTTTCACTTTCTATAATTACCCTGGACAGCTGACATCAAGATTAATTATACCTTAAAAATATCTTTTTTCTTATTTCACATTTTTGGGTAAACCAATATGAATAAGGAAAAGAAGAAAACAAGTACGTTGTGTATTTGCTTCTAGTCCTTTCTCCACGCATATTTCCATGTCTATAAATAGACACCAGAGAAGAAAAATCCTGAGGAATTTTCCAAGGAATTTTGGAGGCGGTGTCCCTGGCGTGAAGGTCTGGGTCCCCTGGAAGTCCCCCATAGCTTTGAGAAGTCAGGCGACTTCCTAGGCTCCTGGGACCCTGGTCAGGGTGAATCCTGGCCTGGGCAACCTTGGTTAGCCCCACTGTGGCTACCGGCAGCCAATGTGTCAGTCATCCTGACCTTTGCAAAGGCCACAGCCTCTGACAGGGGGACACCTGGCCATTAGCGGTGTTGGCCACAGTCTCCGGCAGTGTAAGCCCTGAGGTTTTGGGGGGCCTCGCTTGCTTGGGGGGAGACAGTGCCACAGGGCCAGGGCTCTGCTGCGCTGGCCCCTGAGAACCTGCTACCACAACCCGGGTGGCCTTGTGGAGTGGATGACTCAGTCCCCCTGTGCCTTTGCTGTTCCTTGGAAATACTGCGCACTCTGTGGTGGGTGAGGCAGGCAGACAGGAAGAGGGACAGGGACTCCCCTGCCGCCAGCGCCCAGCCCTGTCTCACCCGGCAGCCCCTCCCTGCCCCTCCCCCAGCTCTCTGATAACCACAACGGGTTCTCTCTCTGTCAGAGGCTTGAGCCCAGCTGGGAATCACAGGGGTTGCTGACGGTTCTCCTGAGGCAGCCTGATTCCACTAAGGATCAAAACAGCTCAGGCAGGTGGAGCCTCCTTACTGGGGCAGAGTGGGGACAGGGAAGTGACAGGGACAGTGGCAGGTGGCTGTATTTGGAGGCCAGGATCCTGCTCTACACCTTCAAGAGATGCCCCTTTTTGCTCTGCAGTGACAGGATGAATTTTGGTTGCATTATCTGCCAGCCTAAATCCATCCCAAACATATCTGTCGGATATTCACCATGCCCAGAATGGTTTTATGTTTTCCTTTAATGAAATCTTTGCCACCCTGTCCCTGAGTGCTGCCCGGAGCAGAGCTGAACTCTGCAGATCCAGCCTTCTTGCCCAGCCTGGGGGGTTGGGATCGACGTGACCATCTTCAGGGACATCCTTTTCACTCCAGCAAGCACTTATTACACATGGAGGGACTCTACTTGTGGAGGCAGCATCAGGTCCACCTTGCCCCAACCCCCATCCCAGGCCACCACGAGGAACACAGTCACCTGTCACCTCCATCTTAACCTGGAGATGCACACCGAGTGTGGATTTCTGAGCTCCAAAAATACAAAACCACGCATGCACGCTGCGTGAAACCACCTGGGTGGCACTGATCTACCACAGCTGCTACACACGGCCCCACCTTCCCTGAGCACTGCCCGCATGACCTGCCTCCTGCCTGGCCTGGCCTGCGCTTTCCTACGTTCTCAGCTGTCTTGCTCCTCTCTGTTCTTCGCTATCAGCCCAGATGTCCAGGATGTCCTCCTTGGTCCCGTGCAGCCATCTGGGAAGGCACCTGTCCCTCACGCCCCCACTAGGCTGTAGATATCCATCCACTCTCTGTTCCCCAGTTAGTGGCTTTCTGTCCTGTGGACATGGTGCAAGGTCCAGGGTTCTTGAGTCCCAGCAAGGATGAAGGCAAGGCACACAGCAGACTCAACATCGGCATGGAAATCTGGGTGAATGAGGCAGGGGACACCTGTCTGCCAGTCCAGGACCCACCTTCCATGCCTGCCACCTCCTGTGGTCTGAAGGAAGCCTGATTCGAGGAGCCTGGAGCTGCTCCCCAAGGCACAAGAGTCTCACTGGCTGTTCCTACCCTTGCCAAGCCTCCTGGCTCAGCCAGCATCCAGGGCCAGGTGTGCAGCCATGGTACCGGAGCCCTCCCCAGTCTGCGGCCACCATGCACCTGCTCTGAGCTATGACCTCTCTGACCCCTCTCTCCTGAGCCGGATGGCCCTCAGTGGAGTTGACTTTACCCTCTTCTTTCCCTCCCACAGGGGACATTTTGCAAAGCCTGGTGACATTTTTGGTCATCTAAACTTGGGGTAGGGAAGGCTGTCGCCAATTTGGGAAGGTTGGGGGCCAGGGATGCTGCCTCCTGCTCTACAGGGCCCAGGCAGCTGCCTGCCCCACTCCTTAGCAAAGAATGACCAGGCCTGGGGGGCCCTAGTCCTGAAGCCGAGGAGCCCACAGCCCATCCCACACTTAGTGGTTGGGTGGTGGCGTTTGGACTCTAGTGTTGGGAATAGATGGGCAGGTGTGTCTGCACAGACCTTGTGCTTGCTAGGCAGTCACTGCTCTGCTGAGCTATATCTCTGGTCCCTTCCTTCCTTCCTTCCTTTCTTTCTTTCTTTCTTTCTTTCTTTCTTTCTTTTGTCTTTTTGAGACAGGGTCTTGCTATGCAGCTCAGGCTGGCCTTGAGCTCATTTTTGTAGCTCAGGCTGGTCTCAAACTCGCACTGATCCTCCTGCCTCAGCCTCCCAAGTGCTGGAATTACAGGCCTGCACCACCACACCCGGCTTCTTTCTTTCTCTTTCTTTCTTTCTTTCTTTCTTTCTTTCTTTCTTTCTTTCTTTCTTTCTTTCTTTCTTTCTTTCTTCCTTCCTTCCTTCCTTCCTTCCTTTCTTCCTTTCTTTCTCTCTTCTTTCTTTCCTTTCTTCATCCTCTCACTCCCCTCCCCCTCCTATTCCCTATCTCTCTCCCTCTTTCTGTCTCTCCAAGTTCTCACTGTGTAGTCCTGCCTGGCCTTAAACTCACTCTGCATCCTTGACTACGCAGTGATCCTCCTGCCTCAGCCTCCCAGGCGCTCGGATTACAGGCATGCACCGCCACTGCTGTCTTGGTCTCAGGCTTTCTGGCACCTTGCTGGCTTCCTTTGAAGGCCTCCTGTTAAAACTTTTTTTCCTCTGGATGCTACCTGCTGGGGCTTCCATAGGGCCAGACCCGATCAGCGGAGAAGGGTGTTCACCGTCTGCTGACACAACAAATCTTTGAGCATGCATGTGGCTCGTTTTTCTGCACACCACAGCCTGGCTGGTAGTTGATACAGGATTAAAATCCCCCTGGCACTGGCCCACCCTGGGTTCCAGCCTCCTGGGTGACCTTTGAGCCCCAGTTTCCTGGTTTAGAAAGTAGTGGCAACAGGCCTATCTCAGGCATGTTGGAGCCAGCTCATGAGAACAGGTTATTAAATTTACCAGGAAATTGTGTAGAACGGGTGTTAAGCACGGGCACTTTTAACAATTAATTTCTGATGTTTCTCAATTACATGAATGGCATTAAACACAAAACCCATAAACTCTCAGAACTCAACACTTCCTGATCCCTTTGGCTCACCTTCCTCCCATCTGTGCAGCTGTCACTGTCTGTGTGCACTGTCCCTGCTGGCTGGCAGTACCTCAGGGCAGTGGGTGGTGACCATCTCTTCTCAACTGCACAGGGAGGAATGTAACATTGGCACCTTGAGATCAGCCAGGCTAGGAGGGTTTGCACCACAGAAAGTGACAGAAAATGATGGAAGCCAGGCTTGGTAGTGCATTATGGGAGGCTGAGGCAAGAGGATCACAAGTTCGAGGCTAGCCTGGGGAATGTAGCAGTTTAACATGCTTCTCTGTGCCCCTCTTGTCCCATCTGTCAAATGGGGACATTGGAAGCACACACAGGTGGCTATGAAGATCATAGAGGCTATGGATGCTCAGTATAGCACCTGCCCAGACCAGGTCAGTAATAAACTCTAGGCAGGGTCCCACAGTATGTGTGTGTGGCTGTCATTACGTCATTAGGCAAAAGTCATCTGGCACCAGAGTGAGGTATTGTCACCTTGTTTACCGTTTCCTTCCCACGGACTATGTTACAATGATGGCAAACCTACGACACACGTGCCACAGCAGGCTGTCTGCATCTCCGAGAGCACTAAGAAGTTCCTGTCACTGCTCTAGGATGATGGCCAAGACACGGACGCTCGGCAGTTATGTGCTGAATGATTAAGTGGAGGTGGAGTGGGCCTGGTTTACCGACACAGGGCTGGCATCCAGCACCCCTAAATTTCCTTTCCCCATTTCCACCTGATTGTCCTCATGGAAAATAAACAAGACCCGAGGAGCTGGAGAAGGCCCCGGCTGAAATGCGTGGCTTCCTTTTAGCTGAGTTCTGGAGAATCAACCCGTTCCAACCATGATGGGAGGTGGCGGCCTCCAGCTCAGCTCAGCTCCAGGTCCTGACTCACACCCGGAGCCTGGGGGGTGGACAGTGTCCTGAAACCCCAAAGGGACCGACAAAGAGGACTCTTGGAAATGCATGCCTGGTTAAATGTCCCTGTCTGTCCTCACCAGCCCAAGCTGTGCAGTGCCTAGCGCTTCCAGCGGACACTGCCGGAAGACGCAGCCACCCCGCAGTCAGGCCCGTGGTCAGCTCTGGTTGCGTGGTTATTTGGACAAATGGGCCTTCTGGCGTCTGCATGCATGAGCCACTGGCCTCCTACAGGTGCCCCCTCCTGCCCTGTTCTCCTACGCTTTCCTGAGGGTCCCTCCTCCTTCCTGCCTTCTCAGCTACCTTGCCCATCCTGTAATCTTCCCCCAACGTCTCTGATTGCCTAGGAGCCTGCAGTCGTAGACAGCTCTCTTCCCACTACGGAAAGTGGTGCTGGCCAGGACCTAGCATGGCCTCCCACGTGAGCTCCAGTCCAGTTTCTCACCTCAGAACCCAACCGTGTGCTGGAATGCTGCTAATCTGTGGTCCGTAACTGCTTTCTCTGAGAGGCGTGGCCGTCAGCCCCTCTCCTTTCTTAGCTCTCGTGTGGTTTCCAGCCCCCGAGTCTCTCGTGGAATTCGGACGTTTGTCCTGTCTGTTTGTATGCCTCTGCTATGCAGCACCTCGCCAAATGATCCGCTTCTCGTCTTTTATTTTTTAAATTTTGGATCTGAGTATTGAACCCAGAGCCCCCACAATGAAACATGTTCTCAGCCCTTTAAAAATTTTTATTTTGGGGAGCTGGGGAGATGGCTCCGAGGCACAAGTGCTTTCTGGGCAAGTGCAAGGTCGTGAGTTTGAACCCCGGTCCCACAAAAATAAATAAATAAATAAATAAATAAATAAATAAAATAAAAAATAAAAATTTTTATTTAATTTTTTCTTATTTATTCGATACTGTGCAGTTCAGACTCATAGTGATCCTCCCCTCTTGGCCTCCCCAGCACTGGGACTATAGGTACACGCTGCCATATTCCATTTTGGAGCTGGCACACTATGCAGTACCAGGGATCAAACTTGGGTCCTTTCCCCTGCCAGACAGGCACTTAAACCATTGAGGAATTTTAAGGTAGGATCTCACCAAGTTGCCCAGGTGAAGCCTGAATAAGCAATCCCCCTGCCTCAGACTCTCTGAGGTTTTCTATTCCTGTTGGCTGTGCAGCTTGGAGGAGACTGGCCTGCCTCAGGCTTGGTGGCTTATCCAGAGCACCTGGTGCAGCAGCGATATTTTGGAAACAAGCAGGATGGAGGGCTGCATAGACCTGTGGGGGAAAGCGTGGTGTTTTTCTCCCGTGGTGAACTCTGTCCTGTTGCAGTTGGGGAAACACACCTAACTCAACCCCCCCTCTGTCTACACTGCTACAAGTGTGAGGGTCAGAAAGAGAAAAGACAGTTTGTCTCTGCTGAGTGTGAGTGTCCATCAGCAATGAGCTTCTGATCTTTTCCAACATGGAGGTACTGGGGACACTGGGTGGGGCAGGGAGGTGAAGCGCAGAGTCAGCAACAGGTGTCTCTCCAGCCCTTTCTGCATGGGGCATCCCGATGTCACCATTGCCCTGCAGGAGAGGCCTGGGGACCGTAGCCTGCTCTCCAGCGCGCAGGAACTGCCGCTTCCTTGGTTTCCAGCTCTCTGGGCTTCTTCCTTCCCTGAGGCTGTACACTGGCGGAGATTCACGCACTGGCTGAGAAAACGCCCGGACGGGGCTTCTGGAGGGGCAGGAAGGCCCAGCGGCCTGCGAGACGGAGAGGTCACTTCATGTCACTAATATTTATTGACACAGCCATGACTGTTCCTGGGACAGCTGTGAATCAGAGGAACTGCCAGGAAAAGCATTCAGAGGCCAGACACGCACTGTCTGACCTCCTGCCCCTCCCTCCGTCCCTGGTCCCTGCACTGTGGAAGGGACCTCAGCCAGCAAGGTACAGGTGGGCCCCACAGGTGACCTGTGTGACACTCTGGACAGGCTGGGGCCCCTCAGTTGCTCAGTATACCCACCGAGCACCTACTGTGTGACAGATGGTCTTTGCTGACTTTATTTGTTCTGCACTGTTTGAGCACCTACTGTGTGCTGGGCACTGTGTGGACACTGGGGCCTTGCTCAGGAGTCACCCAGGACCACCTGAGGCAGCAGGTAAGGCACGCAGCCAGGCTCTCTTCTTGGTCCCTTGGGCCTGGAGGTGCTGCCCTGGGCTGGAGGGCAGCAGTTTGTCTTCAGGCTCCAGTCGGTGTCTGTGTCCCCCAAGGCCAGCCTGTGGGGGAAGGGTAGCCCCCCCAAAAGGGGCAGCAGAGCTGAGCTATTTGGCTTTAGCCCAGGTGCCTATCTGTTCCCGGCCACTCACAGGCCTTGCTGCAAGGCTGAGGGCTGCCCTCCGGCTCTCAGGGTACCCCTTCCCCGTTAAGGTGGCCTCCATTGCTAGGAGATGTGACGCGCAGCAGTGCTGGCCTGCCTGCACCCCTGGGGTATCCCCTAGCCCCTTTGGCTGAACAAAGAGCTCAATTCCCTAATTAGAACTGGCAGGCTCGGCCCACACCCTCCCAGGCCTGAGCCTAACTTCAGTGGCCATGAAACTCCCAGGCTCCTTCCTGTGTCCTCCATGGGGACACAGCCTGCAGGAACCTCTTGGTCTAGTTACTTCATCTGGTGTTGGCTGGGCAGGTAGGGGTGGGGTCCCAGGCCCCCAAGAGAAGTTCACACTCCTGGACCCCTGGCAAACTGTCGGGCCTAGGAAAGAACTCAACTTGAGCCCCAAGTGCTGGGGCCTGGACCATCTCTGGCAGCTTCACCTGCTTCCTGCAGGCCAGTGAGTATGCCTGCTACACTCCTGCCCAGCCTGACCCATGGTGCCCTGTGCAGGCTGCCTTTCCAGCCTTTGGCTGGGCTGCTGTCTTACTTACCATGGTCTCAGCACAGAGGGGGTGTGCTGGTGCCTGAATCAGACGTGCTAACCAGCTACCCCACCTCCCTCCTCTGGGAGCCTGCAGGGTGAAAGTTAAACTCCTCCTATGGGACCCAGGCTGGCATGGCCCAGGCCATCAGTGTTTCTGGCCAGGTGGACTGGGCTGTTCCAATGCCTACGCCAGCTTCTGGCTGAGCCTGGGCTGAGGTCTCTGCTTGGAGAAGGTCTCCACGGTGGGGCTGGCTGCGGACGCACGAAGAGCCCCTGACAAATCCCAGCTGAGCCACCCGCAACCTGGTACACAGCTAGCAGCGGGTACTGCACTTCCTGCCTCAGCATCCCCTTGGCCTGGGGAGAGGGACAGGGCTCAGGGCTCTGCTGAGCACCCTACTATCATCTGGGTCCCTCTTGCACCCCAAATCCATACCAGTGTGCCAGAAGACATGGCGCTGGTCCAAGAACCGGGCGTGATGGCTGCAGCAGGGCCAGCCTGGTGGGGGCTTCCCAGGAAAGACAGCCATTCTTTGTCAGGCTTTGGGGGGAGGGCTTGCTTGTACCAGAGGGGAGCCTGAGGGAAGGACTGCTGGAGAGGCAGGGACTTCACAGGGCTCCCAGAGCCAATGGGAGTGACAGCTGAGGACATCCCAGGAAGCAGAGCTGCTGTGGCCCAGGGTGGCAGCACCGAGAGTCTGTAGTGTATCTCCTGAGCACGCAGTGCAGAGCCCAGCATGCGGCATCCTGTGTCCCTACAGGTCTGTTGCCTCCCGGGCTAGGAAGCCGACTCTGTTGACCACCTGGCATTCTGCCCCGAGCCTTCTGAGCAGAGTGGGGCCCAGGTAGACTGCACGGGGATGGTGGAGAGGAGAGGAGACCACATGCCTGGCTCAGGGCTGAGTGCGGTGCATGAGAGGAGGCGCAGTAGGCGACTGCCTGCTCCCGCTGAGCTGCAGGCAGGAACAGAGCCAGGAGGGCCGGGCAGAGTGGAGGAGGGGAGCCCAGGTGTATTCTGCCCCAGGGTCGACTGGCAACGGTAAGCCCAGGGGCCTGTGCCAGGGTGTGTGTGGGGGGCTCCAGTATTTGCAGATGAGGTCTTAGGTGGTCCACAGCCCGGGAAAGTGGGCAGGCTGGGAGAGAGGAAGTGGGGTGGCCGGAGGCTGCAGCTGTATCCTCCTGCTGCGGCTTTCCAGCTGCCCCCCGAACTGTGGGCCCATCACTCCCTGTGCCCTCCCTGTGACCCAGGCCCCACTCCCACCCCACCTGCTCCCAGCTCCCGTTCCCGTGTGACTCAGGAGGGTGGAGAAGCAGCTGGAAGCGTCTCTGCATCCTCTGTTGTCCCCTCCTGGGCTGGTGGCCAGAATTCTCCACCTTTTCTATGGGACCCAGATGGCCTGCTGGGCTCCCAGGGCAGGCAAGGCACCCGGGGCCTGAACCTGCTTCCTCTTGGCGAACACTGGCTCATCCAAGGGAGTGGCTGGCGGGCCAGGCCAGGCCTGGCTTGTACACAGTGTTCAGGGTGCTGCTCAGACCTTGTGGACTTCACCAAGGGCTATTTTTAGACTTTCCCGTCACTGGGTCACGGAGGCCTGGACAGAGGCCTGAACTCTGGAACGCTTCCCAAGAACAAACCTGCAGTCCCTGGAAGCGGGTGTGTCCAGCCCCAGGGCCACAGGAGGCAGTGATCATACCATGAGGTGTACACTGAGGATCAGGTCAACAAGATGTAGCAGGTCCTGGGCCTTTAGGGGTGGTCCCTGTGGGGAAGTAGGCTGCATTTCCTTTCTGGTCCTCTTCCTGGGGACCGTGAGACCATCCCAGGAAGTACACACAGCACACAGCCCCTTGTCTGCCGGGACCCTGTCTGGGGCAGGAAGCCTGGCTAGGCCAGGTCCTCAGGTGCTAGCAGATCCTGTAGGTGCCAGCTCCAGAGGGGTGGCCTAGGACAAGTCATTCATTTTTTGTTTGTTTGGTTTTGGTCTGTTTTGAGACAGGGTTTCACTATGCAGTTCAGGCTGACTTTGAACTCACTTTGTAACCCAGGCTAGCCTTGAACTCATAGTGATCCTCCTGCCTCAGCCTCCCAAGTGCTAGGATAACAGGTGTGACTACCACGGCTGGTTATTTTAAAAATTATTTATCTTTTTTTTTTTTAGAATTATTTTATTTTAGGGGCCCTGCAGGATGGCTCAGTGGTCTAAAGCACCTGCTTGGGGAAGCTTGGGCAACTTCAGGGACTGCAGTTCGATCCCAGGCACCACATGCTGCGCCAGCCCTGCCCTTGGGGTGGGCTGAGCCGGCCATAAAAATGAGTGAATAAAAACAAACAAAGGTTCTGCAACAAGAATAAAAATAATAAATAAAATAAGGGGATACCTGTGGTTCTGTGGGCCTGCCTGGTGGCTTCCTCCCCTTCTGATGGAGCCTGGGAACACCCTCACCACCAAGTCTTGGGCTTGGGTAGAGCCACTCTCACCCCAGCCTCCGGTAGGACTGTGTGACCAGAAAGCAAACAGAAGCGCATCTCCCTGGCCACAGTGCAGGAGGCCCAGGCAGCAGGCTATGCTCTGGGGCACGTGGGGACACCATGGAGAGGACACAGCTACCACTCTTTCTCAGGTGTCCAGGGGCCAGTGCAAGCCAGGAGTGGCTGGCAGCCATCAGGCCGGCCCATGTGAATCTCTCTGTCTCTGTCTCTGTCTCTCTGTGTCTCTGTCTGTCTCTCTGTCTCTGTCTCTGTCTGTCTCTGTCTCTCTCTCTCTCTCAGTGGAACTGGGATTCGGTTCGAACTCATGACCTTGCACTTGCCAGGCAGGCACTGTGCCATGGAGCTATCTCCCCGGCCCCTGAATCTCTCTTGAGATGGTAGCACAAAGGAAAACTGGGGATCTGAGTGAGAGAAGTCACAAGGTCTGCTCTACTTACCCTGGTGTCATAGTTACTTTTTACTCGTTGCTGAGACAAATACCCGACACCCAAAATGAAGGAGGGAAAGGTTTATTTAGCTCACAGTTACTGGAAGTTTCAGTCCATACTCGGCTGGCTCCGAGGCAGAGAGGCACATGGCAGAGAACAGCAGTTCATGTGGTGGAACAGCACCAATATGGTGACAGAGGCAACTGACCAGCCAGGGCAGCAGACAGCAACAGCGCTAGTCTGTCTGTCTCTCTTTTTAAATTACATCAGGCTCTGCCTCAGCCTATCCACCTTAGGCCACAGCCATAATCCCAGCTGTACTAAAACACATAATCCCAGTGGATTATGAGTCAAGTCCTAAACTCTAAAAGTCCCCACCTCATGATTGCATGAGGCTTTGGGGGACAATGAGACGTAAACCATAACACCTGGCAATGCGGTATCCATAGGATCCTGAGCTCTCAGATACAAGAGTCACTGAATTCTGACTTGCCTAAACCAGATCATGATGGGGTTCTGAGCGGGGACGTGCAGTGACACATGCTTGTCATCCCCGTGCTGTATATCCACTTGTCGTAAGGGCTGAGGACCCTGCTTGGGCCATGTGGGCTGCCCTCCTGGCACCTGGGAGCTGGTGGTGGAAGGAAATGTGTTGGATGTTTGACAGAGAAGCATGCAAGGAAGAAAGCAGCCCCTCACAGCTCGCCTGCGCAGCCACCTCGGTCCTTTGTCCTGTGAGGGGACCCTCTGTTCTGGCAGCTTCCTGCAGCCAAGGGTAGGTGGAACAACCTGGCAGGTTCTGGTCCACGTAGCACCAAGCCAGAGCCTCTTCCCATTGTGCCTGCACAGCTCACTGGGAGCAACCTGGTGCACAGGGTCACAGGCAGGTCAGGGGGGTTCCCCAGAGGGACTTCAGGGGCAGGGAAAGTGTGGCCAGCTTCACAGCTCGGCATGGAGACGGTGGGGCAGCCACAGGGGTGGCGGGGCTCTTCCTCCTCAGTGTGGTCCTGAGGCAGGCATAGGCTGGAGACTATAGGCGCAAACTCTTGGGCTTTGTGTGTCACATGGGACCCAGGGCAGCACCCTGTCCTGAGAGTCTGCACCCTAGAACTGTTCCCAAGGGGCCCAGGGACTCAGGTGCTGCACCCAAGTCTGCCTTTGAGGCTCCAGGCATGCTCCCTTCACTGTCCCAGGTCCTCACCAAGGCTGTGACATAGGGGGTGGCAGAATGGAAAGCCATTGGGCCCTTGGCCATCCTTTTCCCCTGGGGCCTAGAGGGGGATGGCGAGAGCTCAGGGTGTGACAAGCTTGCACAGGTCTCTGGGAAAATCCACACGGGCCACAGCTACTGTCACAGCCCAGAGGCTCAGCAACTGTACTCTTTGGGTACCTTCCCTTTGATGCCCCTTGGCACCTGCGCCCCCGGAAGGCAGGGCGGCTGGCCTGACGCTGCCTATATCCTTCTGGGGTCCCTGATGATGCTGTCCCCAAGGCCGATGTGCGCAGTGTGGAGCGGAGTCAGGATGGCTCTGTTCTCTCTGGCCTGGTTCTGAGTAAACATGGCTGGTGCCAAAGCAGTGCCAGGCGGCGCAGGGCACAGAGAGGCTGAGGGACAGAGCCCCGAGGGGAGTCAGAGGCGTCTCTGTTTGCCATCAAGCTCTGCCCCGGCCAGCTGTGAGGCATTCTTGGGTGACGTCTTTCCCTCCCTTCCTCGGTTTCTCCCTCTGTAAAAAAATGAAAACAGGAATCTGGTCTCCTAGAAGTTCTGTAGGAGAAAGGAGGTGGAAAACCCTGGACCTCGCATGGGCCAAGAGCGCAGACAGGTGCCCAAGCCCCAACCTCAGCAGCTGGCAGAGCTAGACTTGGCTCCTAGCACTGCCCCAGCGCCATCCCCGGATATTATGCACAGAGTTTTGGGGACTTGGAACGTTGAAAGCGCAGGTTTGACCTTTCTACTTTTGTGTTAGTTCCTCTGGTGTGTTGTGGGTGGCAGGACAACAGTCACTGCAGGTGTGCACAGGTTGGTCCTATCCTGGCCTGGTCCTCGCCATGGGCTACCTTGTGCTCCATGCTCCTCCTGAGCTCCTGCCCTGGGGGAGGTGACCCTGCCCTGTGGAAGCGATACCTAGCACATCCTGTCCCCAGCTAGCCCCACCTCTTTCTTTCTGACTTCCTTTCCCATCCTGGGCAAGGGTGCGCTGGCCCCCTTTCCCCAGCACCCCCTCTTGGTGTGACTCACTCAGGTCCCCAGAGCTTCCTCTGACTCCCTCCCCTTGGCAGTGACAGGGGTGCACCCAAGGTGGGGGTTGGGGTGACCAAAACCACCTCAGCTGCCCAAGGTAGTGTGGGACCCCAAAGGTCGGCATATTTCTGTGTCATGAAGGTGGTGTAACGCAGGAGCTACAGTGGAGGGTTCTGCACCAGGATCAACGTCTGGGCCTCCTGGACCTCTGTAAGGCAGGAGCTGGACAAGCAGAGCCCAGAGCAGTGACCAGGAGACTAACAGAGCTCACTGTATAGTCCAGTGCCCACTGCTGGGAGCAGACCTGTGGCTGGACACCACCTTTGACCCACAGTGACACCTTGGTCACCTGATGTGCCCCCAGAAGCCTCCCAGGTACATGGAAGGGGTGAGGCAGGGAGGGCCTGGACGCTTTGCCGGCTCAACCAGGACCCCAGAGCCTCCTTCCCTCCCTGTCACAGGCCACCCTGCCCCGCGGGAGCCGGCACACCCCTGCCGGGCTTGGCTCTGCAGGGCTGGAACACAGAGCTATTTTTATTTATGAGCATGTCAGGGGCAGCCTCCGTCTAGACAGCAGGCGTTATCATTCGAGGCCATCCTGGAGAGCGCAGCCCTGTTTATTGAGAGCAAAGGACAGCAAGCAGATTACACAGCTTGTAAAAATAAGCTGGCAGCAGCCCTGGGCCTGCCTGCAGGCCAAGGTAACCTCGAGGGGCAGCTGTCTCCCTCCTCTCCCCGCCTCTCACACTGACAGCGTCAGGGCAAACAGGAGCAGCTTGGCCTGGGGAGGCTGGCGCAGCCCTGCAGGTGCCCTCAGGAGAACCCCTCTCAGGAGAGCACAGAGCTGGCCTTCAGGAGCAGGGCAGATGCAGGAAGGGTGGGAGGGAGGGCGCCGCCGCCTTGCGCCTGGCAGGCTCTGCAGTTCAGCGGGGTCTTGACCGTACAGGGCCTGGCCTTCCAAGGGCCACCTCACTCATCTAGCCTCCCTTGGGGGACACAGGCACCAGTGAGTCGAGTGTCATGGTGGCTCACTTGCTAACCTGGCTCATCCCGGGGGTGGGCGGTGTGATCTTTAGCTAGGCTGCTGTGGCTGGCTCAGGGTCCTAAGTCGATGTTTACCCCGCGCTGATCACTTACTATCGTGTTAACTTTGGGGAAGAGCCAGAAGTCACACGGCGCCAGAGCCGGTGTGGGAGGTGAGCAAGGCCACCACGCCGTGTTTTCGAGAGCCTGCCTTCCAGTCTGTCACTGGTTTGTGGAGGTCACCTGGCAAAGACACAGGAGGGGACTTACAGAACTGCTTCAGAGGGTGGTGCGTGGGACGGGACAAGTGCCTGAAGCGAGAGGGAGGATCAGAGAGTTTTAGCAGTCTTTTCTTGTAATATGCTTTTTTTAAAAGAAAATGTATCTAGTACAGGGTCTACAGGGTCTCATTATATAGATTGGACCTGTAGTGATCCTCCTGTTTTCAGCTTCCCAAGTGCTGGGATTATAGGCATATGCCACCACGCCCAGTCTCAGTCAGCGTCTCAGTGCTCCCTGAAAGTGGGGACAGCATGGTACTCTGGGGATTGAATTCCGGCCCCTGCGCCTGCCTAAGCAGGCGCTTTAATCTGCTGAGCTATTTGGCCAGCCCTTCTTGCAATATGCCTTTAAAAATCTAAACATTCACTGAAGTTTTTTGGGGTTCCCCTTGGACATAGCGAGGGCTT
The DNA here is from genome assembly GCA_004027025.1 of Myocastor coypus. Taxonomy (NCBI): domain Eukaryota; kingdom Metazoa; phylum Chordata; class Mammalia; order Rodentia; family Myocastoridae; genus Myocastor; species Myocastor coypus. The sequence goes on from PVJA010002667.1 coordinate 53,742, forward strand.
GGCGCGCTCAGGTCCTACGCTCCAGAGGTTCGCAGAGGGACAAGTGGGAAAGATAGGCAAATCCAGACTCACAGAGTGCCGGGTCCCTCCACTTCCTGTCCCTGTCCTCTGACTGGAATGGACTGGGTCCACTGAGGCTGGAGGAGGTTAGCAATACCCTGGTGCAGAGTGAGGCGCCATGGGGCTTCGCCATTCTGTCGGTGGTTACTGCTCTTCCTCTTCCTGCCTGCAGAGCCCAGCCTCAGCCTTTCCCCAAGCATCTCTCAGAAAACATTCCCGGCGGGCTCCAAACCAGTGTGGGCAGGAGGCCTGCTGGGGAGCCCCCCTCCACTAGCCCCCCTCTGTGTGTTGAGGGGATCTCTACCCCCCAAACAGAACTATCCATTCCTGGAAGCGGAGAGGAAGAGAAGCCTCGTGGTTTCCCTGGACGGAAGCGACATCCCCAACTGCCCCTCCCAGGAAGCCAGGCTGGGAGACTGGCAGGGCTGGGTTCCCACAGGTGTCTGCCGCAGAAAGTGGGGAGGAGCTTCAGGACAGGACGAGGCAGGGGCTGCCTCGGGGAGGCTCCCTTTCCATTGTCCCCCAAACTAAGATGATGAGGTGATGATTGTGGGCTCCCAGCACATCTTCAGGGCCTAGGCAGACTAGGTGTACCCCAACTTCCTGGGCTGGTCATGGGCTCTTGGGAGACTGCTCAGAACGTTTTCTGATTCTCTGGAAGATTCAAAAGCAAAGACTGTGTGAGTGTGAGCTGGGGTGAGGGCTGCTGGGCTGCTCCAATGTATGGGTTTTTCTTCGCATGCCAGGGATCTAGGGTCCCTGCAGGCCTCATGACCGCAGGGCCTCGAGGCCTTTCTGGAAAGCTGAGCCAGGCTGCAGGGTGTTTTCTTTCCCAGTGGACAAATCAGTTCTGGTGCTTTCAGGAGGAGAGTGAACACTTTGTCCACTTGGGCAGTGTCCCAGGTCCCTGGATGACACAAGAGTGCTTTCACATGCAAGCAGACTAATCATGGTCTCCACCCGCTGCCCCCCCCTCCCCACCCCTTCCCCTGCCCCCCCCACAACTGCTTCAAGTCCTTTCCAAGTGGCCTCAGGAAGTGACGATGAGCCTGAGTCATGTGCCTCGTAGCACAGGTCTCCTTGGATGTGTCAGGGGACAGCTGAGAAGCACCCTCAGCATCCAATGAACGAACCCCAATCGTCTCGTGCTGGGGGAAACCCCACTCCACCCGACAGAGCTGGTATAACACAGTGCCTCCATCTGTGGGTTGGTCCTATGAGTTGCTCCCTGCATCATGGGGGCTCCTAGAACCTTCTAAAAGCCCCTGGCTGAGCTGTGGTCCCAGCCCTGGTCCCCATAGTTTTCTGTGGTTAATTGTAAGAAGCTGGTACCAGGTGGTCAAAGGGAAATGTGTGGGAGAGGCTAAAATGGAAGGACGGGGGCACCCACATGCTTGGGGACATCCCTGGCACGTTGGGCCTGCTTAGCTGCACTGCTAGCTGTTTGCAGGTTGGGGTTTCTGCTTCTCCAGAGGCTCCAGAGAGATAAAGCCAGGGCATTGTAGAAAGAAGTCCTAAAACCAGGGTTCCTGGGAGGGTGGTTGGTTGGGACACAGAGCTCCCACCTTGGCTCCACACAAGGCAGGACAGGCTGGGGCCGAGCCGGAGGGCGCAGTGCCAGGCCTCCAAACCCACTGGGGTGAGCTGAACTCCAGTGGGAGGCAGGCTGCTAACCAGTAAGCAAGTTGTAAAAACCCGGCTCAGACACAACATCTGGCAGCTGCTTCAAATAGTTCTGTCTGCAGTTAGAGTGGCTCGCAGCCCTCCTGTAAATCAAACCATGTGCATGGAGGAGCCCTTTGCCGCCGAACAAGGCACCCCTGCCTGGCCTGGGCCCAGCCGAGCCTCCAGACTCCTGAGATCTTTAAATAGCTCAGGGCTCACATTCCAAGTCCTTGTACGATCAGTTCAGAGTGGCCCTGCCGGAGAGGCTGAAGGATGCCAGCCACACTGCTGTCTCATAGCAAGACAGAGGGGCTCGAGGCTTCTGTTCCCAACAACCCCACAAGGGCCACCCTTCCCTGCACTGTAGCCAAGGACACACACAAACACACAGACAGACAGACAGACAGACAGACAGACAGACAGACAGACAGAGCAAATTCTCCATCCCCAACCTGTTTCTGGCTCAAGCCGGGCCCTGTGGCTTCCGAGGTGACCCTGAGCCTCCATCTGGTATAGCATCGATCAGTCCTCAAGCAACTCTGATGTTGTGGGCTGGGCCGTGGAGGCCAGGGCAGGAGGGAGATGGCCTGTGTCTGAGGCCAATGGGAAGCCTGCTTGGCAGTACCCACCGCAGGCCTGGCACTGGGCTGGGCTGCATACCCCTATTGTTTTATCAATCATCACAGCCACTGAAAGTGTGGGTAGAGTCCTGAACCCTGTTCCAAACATGAGGATAATATTGTCAGAAAAGGTAATTTTTGTCCTGAGCCTAGGACTTTGGGCCCAGGCCACTCTCCTACAAGGTGACCTTCTGGCAAAGGCCCAGCCTTGGCAGCTTCGGGCACACACAAGGATCTCTGGGCACCTAAGAATCTTCCTGTATTCCTGATCGTTCATTGTTGGGTGGCCAGACAGTGTTCTAAGAGCTTTGGAAAGCTTGGCTCCTGAATTTTCAAACAACTGAGTAAGAGGAAATATTTCCCTTATTTGACAAATGAGGCTGCAGAGGAGAGTTTTAGGGTGGGGGTCCAGGAATCTCCCCTTAAAAAGCCAATTGGAAATAAGAAAGAAACAGACCCAGAGCCCACATGGTGTATGACTCTATAGCTCTAAAATGTACAGCATAGGAGCCGGGCATGGTGGTGCACACCTGTAATCCCAGCACTTGGGAGGCTGAGGCAGGAGGATCAGTGTGAGTTCAAGACCAGCCCGGGCTACAAAAGTGAGCTCAAGGTCAGCCTGAACTGCATTGGGAGACCCTGTCTCAAAAAGACTAAGTAAAATAAAATGTACAGCAGACAAATCCACAGAGACAGAAAGTAGATTAGCAGGTGCAGGGGGCTGCTCTGGGGGTAGGGCTACCTTTGGGGGTGATGGGAATGTTTTGATGGAGAAGGTGAATGTAGACACGTTCAGAAAGGTCCTTCCTGGGGGGTGGCCTGCAGATCCGGTGACGTCTCCCCTCTCCTGGTTCAGCTTTCCCATGATTAATTTTCTCAGGGCAACTGAGGCTCATGGGAAGAGTCCAGGCCAAGGTGGCCCTGCCTGCACTCCGGCTGTTTCCCAGGGTCCCGCTGGGTTCATTCCTAAGGGCAGCCCCCCCCCCACTGTGCACGGGCAAGATGTTGGCATTGCTACACCGACACCCAGTGCAGACAGAGCTGGGTGAGCCAGGCTAAGCCGCCACGGAATCTTCTGCCACATGGACTACTGAGTGATTCTGGTCTCTGAAGGACCATGGAGAAATAACAGAGGGGACTTTGTGACTTTGCAAACTTCTGGGACCCAAGGGAGCCCCAGGCCAATGGCATCAGAGTCCCCAGGTGGAGACAGTACAGATTCCCAGACCTGGCTGTTCGCATCTCAAGCTTCCTGGGATTAATAAGCCACATCTCTAGGGACAGCGGCAGGTCTAGCACAAGATGCCATCAGGGGACAAGGGGCTGGAGGAGGGCCTTCTGCCTCAAGGTAGAACCAGATGGGCTACAGCTAGGGCCTGGCAAGAAAACAGACCTAGGGCCAGGTCGGAAGCCACAGCCACCTTCCCTCAGGCTGGCTGGCCTCTGCCTGGGCTCCTCCACTGAGAACATCTGCTCTGGTTCAGAAAGTCACTCTTGGATGGGCTGTGACAGCAGTGCTCTTCTCGGGCCTGGGAAGAGCGGTTCCAGAGCAATTACTTTTCTCTTTTCTTACCAAAAGACCCATCAGGCCCAGAAGAGGACACCATGGCCCAGTGCACCAGCAGGGCGGTCAGGCCGCATCTGCCTGCCAGCGGCCGAGTCCTAGAAACCCTAGGAGAGCCGTGCATGGCTTCCTCTGGGCTCGCTTGGCCAGGACATCATTTGTTGATTCTTGAGCCCAATCCCAGCTCATGATTTCCTCCGTGGTTGCCATGGCCCCGTACAGAAAACAGCAAACTCCTGGCCCTGGGCAGCTCATTTATTTCAAATATTCCTTGCAGCTGGAATCCAACCATGTTTGGGTGTCTGGATCAGAGCATGAACTAATTGCTCTGTCTTCGACCCCCTCCCCAGCTCCCCGGCATAGTTTATGGTTCAGTAAAGTGCACATTCCTCCTCCTGCTGAGGAGCGGGAGAATGGAGACCGAGTCTTCCCATCTATGGCCAAGCCCTGAGCGCCGGCTACCTGCTCGAAGGCAGGGGATTAATTACAACCACATGGGCCAAGTCTGCACAGATGGTTTTATTAATACCGCTCCCGTTAGCACAGAGCTCTGCTCCCCCAGAAGGCTCCCCGGCAGCACAAAGGCCCTCATTTTCCTGGGCCACCCCCGCCCCCCGACGCCTGACCCCACTCCTCCTCGGCCACCCCTTCAAAGGAAGCTCCAACTCCAATGACAACCCAGACATGAACTGCAACCTCAAATAATTCTAGACCATCCCCTTCCTCCAGCTCCACCTGGGGCAGGCATCTGGGGGCGCCTTTCCCCTAACATCCACCTTGATGTTTGGAGAACATCCCTTCAGCAGGAAGTTGCTTCTGGAACACCTGGGCCATCCTTCAAGTCCCCTGCAGGAAGTGCCCTTGCTCTGGCAAGGCATGTTTTCAAAGCACTCGCTGGCACGGTTGGCCCAGAGGTTGAGCCCTGTTCTAGGAGCCTCCTGTCCTCTTGTCACCCGGCCATTTCACAGAGCCCCTCACAATGCCACAGAGCCAATATTTGAGCCCAGGTCTGACTCAGGCATCTGTGTGCTCACCCTTGGGCCAAGCCACCGATACACTGAGCGAATTTCCTCCCTTTACCCAGCAACGTCACAAGAGAAAGAGCTGACGCAGTCACGGACTGTGGAGTCTCACTTAGGCAAGCTCACCTGGAGTATCTGGGGAAAGTACAGGTTCCCAGGCCTGGCCCCCGAGGTGTTATTCCTGCCCGTCTCAGATGGGGCTCTGGAAATCTGCATCTTGGCAAAGACCTTCCAGGGGCAGGATCCTAAAGCATATCTGAGAAAGGCTAGTCAGGAGGCTCTTGGAGAGAGATGGCATCCAGGATCCAGAGGTCCCAGGACCTTGGGCCAGGCACCTCAGTAGGATGAACCCCCTACACACGAAAGCTGCACAGGGTTTTGCTGGCTCTTTGAAGACCAACCAGTCATGACACTGCATATATGTCTCAATTGTTATGGTTTGTATCTAGGTGGCCCCCCAAGCCTCATGGAGTTAGGGGGCAGACTTCCAGAGTTTGTGCCTAATTTGTGATCCAGAGCTGGGATTAAGGATGTGAGTCCTGCTGGGATTGTGGGTGTGAGTGCCACCCGCAACCTGGGGCTGAGAGCCTGAATGCAACATAGGGGAGACAGACTTGCTCTCCGCCGCCGCCATTGTTGCTGCTACTCCTCCTAGTTTTGCTCTTGCTGTTTTGCTGTCTCCTGCCGCCGTAAACTGCTGCCCTCTGCCATGCACCGCTCTGCCTTGGAGCCAGCTGAGTATGGACTGAAACCTCCACTAACTGTGAGCTAAAGAAACCTTTCCTTCCTTCATTTTGGGCACCGGGTATTTTGTCCCACCAATGAGAGAAGAGTAACCAAGACATGACTCTTGATAGTATCAGTCACCCTTCATCTGAATAAGCCAGAATCTCCCCTGTTCTGCAGGGCTGTGCTGCAGGGGTCAGCAGAGCAGGGATATCGGACAAAATCTTTGTAGGTGTCACTAGCATTTTGTGTCCCCACACTGGATGTGGGAACATGAAACCAAGATCTGCTCCTTCCAAGTGCAAACCCAGGCTCTGGGTGATGATACCAGGCTGGCCTCTGCTCTCCTCCCCAAAAGCCCACGGTCCTGCAGGCTTCCTGCCCAGGTAGACTCCCCAGCGACACTAATCCGTGTGAAGCATCGCTTTCTACGCAATCCTGTAGCTGTCCACGCTGGGCAGAAGGTTCCAGACTTCCAAAAGGCATGTGTTGCGATCATCACCTGGGAGGCTTTCTTCCTTTCATCCCCTGAGGCTCTGACCGGCTTCCTGCCCTCTGCCAAGAGTGGCAGGGAAAATTGTGGGCAGAGTGGGAGCCTGGACCAGGGGGGGCTCAGCCACCCCCGAGTTTCCCTTCCCCAAAGCACAAAGAACACCACGGTGGTCTCATATCTTAGCAAACATTCCTTTATTAGATTACTCACTAGTAGGAGCCATCATAAAATAAAACAGAAGTTTCAAAACTGTACAAGGCTCTGGGTAGTGGGGAGGGATCTGGGGACTTAGTGGGTGGGAAATATGGAGAGAGTGGGTGGTTCACCAGCACCCTAGGGACTGCAGAGTCAGGTGACACTTGCACCCCTAGTACAAGTGAACCCCTCTCGAGTGCAACATTCTTCACAAAAGGAGCGAGGAAAACCTTCAAGAGTCTGACAGGTAAGACCCCTGCCCCAAAGGGAAAAAAAATAGCCCTCAGAATATGAAGGGGGTAATTTACATTCCTAACTAGTCTTGGCACCAGTTTTGTGCTTTAAAAAATATATTCCACCGAACTTTTTTTCTATTTTTTAAGGTACCCTACAGCAGCTGCTTACAACATAATTCTTATGGACACATATATTAAACACTTTAAACAAATAAAGTCATCTACTGTACCTGTGCAGATATGGACAGAAAAACTCTAAAGCAGCTGGCTTCAAGATAAAAGAAATGGCAAGGTGCTGGCAGGTGTGGGCACACATGACGGGGACGTGGAGGAGGCTGACATCTCTGAGCAGGCTACCTGCATGCCCTCCTGAGACTGTGGTGTGAGGATGACCGGAAGTGGCTCCCTGTGGGCCCTAAGTCCTGGTGAGGCACTGAAAGAGACCAGGGCTTCCTCAGGGATGGACTCCTCGCCTGCTGTCTCTGTCCCTCCCCACCCCTGGCTTCTTTGTGGTCCCTTGGACCATGGAGCTTCTGAGGCTGCCGGTAGGGGGAGGGGGGAACCTCAGCTAGAAAAGCAGATGTCACGTGGAACCACCCCCTCGCCCACGAATTCCTAGACGACAAAAGAAGTCCGATGTGTGCAGCGATGTGTGACTCAGGAGGTAAGTGGCTGTGAGGATGCTGGTGCCCCAAGACTCGTCCTGCACATGAAGCTATGCCTCCCAGGGGCCTGCCGGGAACCTCAGGACAGAGCGCCGGACACCGGGAGGGTCCTGCACAAGTGCCCGTGCACGCAGCGGCACGCACCACGGGCACAGCAGAGAAAACAGGCCAGGGACCCGGACGGGCGCTGTCCCCAGGGAGGCGGCGGGTGGGAGAAAAGCATCTGAGGGCTGCACAGAGAGGTGGCTGAAATAAGGTTTCCTTTCTAAGTGGAATAAATAAAGGGCCTTTGTTATTGTTAAAAGAATAAATACGGCTGTGGGGCTGTGGGGCTCTGGCTCCAGGCTGGATGCTGGGGCCGTCTGTCTCCAGGAGGAGCAACGTGGAGATCTGCCTCAATGTCCTGAGCTTCCTCAGCACAGCACAGCCCCGCCCTTCATCTGCCTGGGACACGCCCTCCAGCCACGCCCCTCCCGCAGCCCCCGTAGCCCCCGCACCCCGGGACCCCTTTCGGGTCTGGCTGTCCCCCGGAGCCTTGAAGAGGACCCTCAGCCCTCTCTACCCCCCAGAGCAGACAGGCGCTGCGTGAGGCTTTCGTAGGAGTTTATTCTCTGTGTCTGGTTCCAGGCAACGGCTGTGATGGGCAGCCCAGGAAGGGAGGAACGGAACCCAGGTGGCATCGGTCCGGTCAGGTCCAGTCCAGCAATCCAGCCCAGCAGAGGCAGCCAGAGCACAGAGAGGGTGAGCGGCACTGGTCAGGGGCTGTGGTCCTGGGCGCAGGTGCGGTGGCCCGGGGGCTCAAGGAGTGGGTACTGCCCAGGCTGTTGTCACTGGTACAGGAGGTAAGCCTTGAGTGCGGCGGGCAGGGGCAGAGCGGGGATGGCGCCCAGGCGCTCCTTGCCCAGGGCCAGGCGCACGGACCGCCGGCAGAGATCCATGAGCGGCAGGGGCTCGGCTGAGAGAAAGAGAGGGAAGAGAGCTCAGGTCAGCAGCACAGCATAGGTGGAGAGACGGCGCTAACATGCACACACGAGGCTATTGTTCACTGGCATGGGGTCCCCCTGCCCTGTATTGGGGCATGAATCCAGGGCTTCATTCTCAACTACATCCCTGGCCCTTTGTGCTTTTTAAAAAAATATATTTATTTGTTTTTATTTTATTTTATTTTGAGACAGGGTCTCACTCTGCAGTTCAGGCTGGCTTTCAAACTCACTCTGTAGCCCAGGCTGGCCTCAAACTTGAAATAATCTTCCTGCCTCAGCCTCCCAAGTGCTGGGATTATAGGCAAGCACCACCACATACCTGGTACTTTTTATTATTTATTTATTCATTTATTTAGTCTTTTTTTTTTTTGGAGACAGTCTCACTATGTAGTCCAGATTGGCCTTGAGCTCACTTTGTAGCCCAGGCTGGTCTCAGACTCAAAACAGTTCTCCTGCCTCAGCCTCCCAAATGCTGAGATTACAGATGTATGTGCACCACCACGCCTGGCTGACACTATTTATTTATTCATTTATTTATTTTTATGTATTTGGTACATAGTACAAGGTCTCACTACACAGCTCAGACTTGTAGTAATCCTTCTGTTTTCAGCATCCCAGCACTGGGATTGCAGGCATGTGCTACCATGCCTGGTCTCAGTGGTCAGCTCAGAGCACCTGGGCCAGCATGGGATTGAACCTTGGTGCCTGTGCTTGCCTAAGCAGGCGCTTAGTCTGCTGAGCTATCTTACCGGCCTTGGTACTTTTTATTTTAAAATAAGCTCTGGCTATGCTGCTAACTTGGCTATCCTGTTTTGGCTGTTATTCATATTAAACACTTGACTATATAAAGTTCTAGAATTGCAGGTATGTACCATCTGGTTATGTATAGATCTTTTTTTTTTTAATATTTTTTTTCTTGTTTCAGAACTTTTGTTTGTTTGTTTATTTATTTATTTTTATGGCTGGCTCAGCCTGCCCTGAGGGCAGGGCTGGTGCAGCATGTGGTGCCAGGGATCGAACCACAGTCTCTGCAGCCGCCTAAGCTTTCCTAAGCAGGTGCTTTAGACCGCTGAGCCATCCTGCCAGGCCCCCTGTATTCATCATTTTTTAACTTTTTTATTTATGTTATGGCCAGCTCAGCCTGCCCTGGGGGTGGGGCTGGTGCAGCATGTGGTGCTGGGGATCGAACTTCGGTCCCTGTAGTTGCCTAAGCTTGCCTAAGCAGGCGCTTTAGATTGCTGAGCTATCTCACTGGCCTAGGCTATGTATAGATTTAAATAAATAAACACTTAATGAAAAAAAGTTGTGAGTCAGGGTCTTGCTGTGTGGCTCAGGCTAACCGCTAGTAAATTTGATTTTAATTCCCACTAAACAGCTAACTCAAAGAGGCTGTTCTGGTGGTTAGGTGTGTGCAAACATGGACAGTAGTTATCCTGAGAGACAATGTGACAGTCACAGAGATGCCACAATCACCACTGGCCCCAGGTTACAAAAAGAAGAATGTGACAGAGTTCAAATAACTGGCCCAGAGCGTCCTGCTGTAGGAGACAGAACTGAGACTTGAACCCAGGGCCTGCCAGGCCTCCCACTGGGCTGCTCTGCCCTGCCTAGGCAAGCAGCACCATCAGTGTGTGTCACTCCAGGGACATGGGCTTCCTATCCAGCTCCACCCACGATCAGGGGCCCCCTGCCACTCCGGCGGGTAGGGGTGGGTGGGTACCTGCCCTCTTGGCAGGGCTTCTGCTTCCAAACCCACCCCCCAGAAGCTAAGATGCTCATTCACAGAAATGATCTGAATGAACAAGAGAGGGGGTATTTTAAACACACAACCAAGAAATGAGGAAGCAGCTCAGGTGCTGTTGAGGGGCAGAAGGTTGTAGAACCAGAAAAGCCCATGTGCCAGCCTCGGGGTTTCCATGAGAAGCAGCTATCTGTAGGCTGCTTTGGAGCAGGAGGTGGCCACAGCAGTGGGGCAGGGAGGGTGACCAGGCTTCCCAGATCCCACGGGGGTCGGAGCTGCAGGAAGGAGCAACCATCAGTGCGCAGGTCAGCATCTGGCGAGTCAAAGGCTCCAAGCCCTCCCTGAATCCCAGATCACAGCAACTCTCACCATGTGTAGCTGCGGGGTGCAAAGGGGCACTGAGTGCTGAATGGCTGTGGGAAAGCTGCCTTGGTGGGGATCAGTGGGGCACAGGTAAGGAGGATCTCGAGGCCAAGGCTGTACCTGAACAGTGGCCAGGCTGCTCCACAGAGGCCCTTTCCGCCTGGGTCTCCGGGCCCTGTGTCCACCACCCCTGGTCCCAGAAAGACAGTGTGGGCTTGGCTTGCAGCCTCGGCACAGAGGTGAACGGCCTGTGGTCAGCACAGGCCAGACAGCAAAGAGGCCCACAGGGACACCTGGAACTTGGGCCTTTGCCTGGCTTGGCCTAAGGGAGGAGCTCTGCTGGGGAGACCCTGCCTGACTTGTTGGCACCCAGGAGATCCTGCAGAGGGCGTCCATGCCAGGCTGCCCTGCGGGGGTTGGGGGTCGGTGGGACCTGGGTGATTTCCTTGAGGTCCCAAAGAGCAGAGCACCTCTAAGATGACTACCATCCAGCCTGACACCAAGGTGATAGAGGCGGCCAGAACTGGCCAGGACTTCCACCTGTCACACACACCTGTTCTGTGGGTGGTCAACAGGATGCAAGTCTCACTGTGACATCCTGACTTCTTCATTTGTCTTAGGAGGCCACACATGCTCCTTGATAGTGGACTCACAATCTCAGCAGGGACCCTGCCTGGGTACAGGGTCTCTGCAGATGTAACTAATCAAAATACACTGCAAGACAGTGGCCTAAATTCACTGCAGAGGATACAGACACATACAGATTTGCACTGGGACAGGCCAGGTGGGGACACAGCAGGGAGGGAGGCCCAGGCTGCTGGCAGCCAGCAGGAGCAGCAGAGTCAGGGAGCCAGACGGGGAGTGGCCTCTCCTGCAGCTCTGCAGAGGGAGCTGGGCTCGCTGACGGCTCCATCTCAGACATCTGCCTCTGCGTGGTGAGAGCATGCCTTTCCATCCAGTCAAAAGGCCCTGCCCCCCAAAAAAGGCCCTGCCCAGACGACGACCATTTGTGATAGTCACCCCAGGAAACACAGTGACCACTGCCTGTGTCCTCCATCATGCTGCCACCTCACCCCACCCTAGGGACTCCTGGAGGGGTCTGTGATGACCTGGTCACCATAGCCAAAGCAGTAGTTGAACCTGAACTGTCATTACTCCGTCTTCCTTGAGGCTCTCTTTCCAGGTGGCCACCACACTTGGGGTCCCTTCCAGCCACGTGACTGCTCCTAATAGGCCACCATGGGCCCCTGCCCTCTAGGAGGGCCCAGTCCACTTTCTGGGTGACTTAATTTAGGAGTACAGCTTTGAATGCCCCCATGTGAGGAACTGTCCTCTACCCACATGAGAGGACCCTTTCTCGCCTGGCCTCCTAGATGTGCCATGACAGGCACGCCACATCTGCCACTGTCACCGTGGCTGCGTTCAGGAGCTCCTCCTCATACTCAAACTTTCCCCTCGTGAAAGCCACTGAGGAGTACAGCACACGGCATCTCACCCACCCCTGGGTGAAGGGCAGTGTGCCACACTCTGACACATTGCTCTGTTATAGGAAGTGGCGACATCCCTGTTCCCACTGGGACCCTCCAAAGTCAGTCACCTCCGGGCAGGACTGGGGAAGACATGGACCAAGGTTCTGCATGGCCTGGTGTTTTGATTTGCATGGAGAAAAAAGGGCTCCTTGTGGCCGACTGTCCTGCACTGGATAGGCACTTCTGAGTCTATCCAAATTCCAGCTCATGGGCTGGCGAGATAGCTCAGTGGTCTAAAGTGCCTGCTTAGGCAACTGCTGGGACTGCAGTTTGATCCCTGGCACCACATGCTGCACTAGCCCCACCCCTAGGGCAGGCTGAGCTGGCCATAATATAAATAAATAAAGTTAAAAAAAAAAAAACCAGCTCATGGATATGGTTCCCAATCAACTACTCCCATTTGTATAAACCTCCCAACCGCTCCAGGATTTTCCAAATGAGAAGGGTCACCAAAGCTCCTGAGTTCCCTTCAGACACAGAGTTACACAGAGCAGACTGGGGCCTGGGCCTCAGGATGCATCAGCAGAATCTCCATGGGCCCACCATAGGTACAAACTCCCAGAACTCAGGAGAGCACCCTTAGGACTCTCAGCCTCCCTCGATCTCATCTGCTTTCTGGCTCCAACACTGCTCTGGTGAGAGGAGAGAGGTACACTGATGCTAGTGCCCCTCTCTCTGGGATCCGGGACCGCCCCCACTGGGGCAAATGAGATAGTGCCACCTCTGCCAGGAGTGCCAAGTCCCATGCAAAACCAGAGTTCAGGACCAGAAGAAAGAGAAGGGAGGCTTCCAAAGAGGAGGGCTTAGTGTTCCTGATACCAGGGTGCTCTGGGATCCCCTAAGGTCAACACAGGAGAGAGGAGCATGGAAAGACCCCTAGCGTGAGAGACCGTGAGGCAGCTTGTGTTCCCAGCCTGGCCTCCAGGTGCTGAGCTGGGTCTACTTTTAAGGTTGGTCACTCATAGGTGGGCAAAGCTTCTGGGACTCCCTTCCTGAACTGGAGACTGTGGATGGAGAGGGACCGTGCAGTCAGAAGCACCTCCAGGCAGGGCTCAGTGAGGGGCAGGCAGACCTGGGATGTCAAGCACCCCTCCCTCCCAACCCACTGGCATGGACACCCAGCCAGGCTCGACGGAGCTGCTACCCCACCAGCACAGAGCACCATGCTGTGTCTGAGAAAGGCCACCCTTCCCTCCCCCAAGAGAAATGCAGTAATCACTGCAGACGCATCCTGACTCTCAGCCACTGGCCTTCCTGCAGTCTCCCAACATCAGGACTGAGTGACCCCACTGGGGACCATGCCCCAAAGGAGCCTCTGCTACCAGGACAAAGATCCAAATCTGTTTAGTGAATGCAGGTAGGTCATGGTGCTGTTCATTTACCTCAAGGGGCCTGGGCTGCAAACCTTAACTCTGTAACAGACTGGTTGCTGTGCTACAATTTGGTCAACTGCAGATCAAACTGGGAAGGTGGTTTGTCAGAGATAAGGGTCACTCAGCTACTTACCCATCTACTTACTCAGCTACTTTGTCCATCATCCATCATGCAATCACTCAATAGCCCATCATCTTCCCATCTAGCCAGCCACTTATTCCACCCATGCACTCATCATATATGTCTACCCATCCACCACTGTCCAACCATCCATCATCCACCCATCCACATATCATCCATCCATCCACCCATCCATCTGTCCATCCATCCATCCACCCATCCATCTGTCCATCCATCCATCCATCATCCACCTATCTATCAATCCATTCATCTATGAGTCACTGGTAGGTAATCTAGCAAATTCTGCCTAGAACTCTTAGTTTAACCAGATGCAGGCCAGCCTGGCCTCTGAAGCTCTGAACACAATGAGGTATCTACTTTAAAACATTTTAAAAGCTGGGCTAGCAGTGCTTATAAACCCAGCACTCAGGAGCCTGAGGCGGAAGGATCAATGCAAGTTCAAGGCCAGCCTGAGCTACTTAGTGAGCGCAATACCAGCCTCAACTACATAGTGGGACTTGGTCTTAAAAAAAAAAAAAAAAAGTTAGCCAGGCATAGTGGCATGTGCCTGTAATCTCAGTAATCTCAGTATTCAGGGGGCTGAGGCAGGACGGTTATTTTGAATTCGAGACCAGCCGTGGCTGCAGTCAGCTCAAGGCCAGCCCAAGCTACACAATGAAATCTTTTCTCAAAAAGTAACAAAAAAAGCTGGGCGTAGTGGCGCATGCCTGTAATCCCAGCACTTGGGAGGTTGAGGCAGGAGGATCAGTGCGAGTTCAAGACCAGCCTGGGCTACAAAAGTGAGCACAAGGCTGGCCTGAACTGCAAAGTGAGACCCTATCTCAAAAAGACAAAAAAAAAAAGGAGCCTAATAATTACATAAACCTCTGACCCAAGCTCAACCAGGACCATGGGGATACAGGGATAGCACAGCCTTGGACATTGGGCAACACTTACGATCAAGTCCATTCAAGTAGCGCATGCGGATCTCACAGTGGCCCCAGACAGCACTCACTACAGGATACAGTTTTTTGCCCTTGAGTCCCCGAAAAGCCACCCCCATGTACTGTCCATCCACAATGAAGCTCAGGGTCCCATCATCCATGTCGAGGGCCACAAGGAAGGAGTCAGGGACGATGAATGTCTCATCCGGCTCCAGAAAGGCCGGGTATGTTTTGCTGGGCTGGTTCTTGCCATCGTGGTAGAGCCGGTTGCGCCCCAAGTCCCAGCCCCAGGACTCGTGGTTATTCCCCACGAGGGTGGTGTACCCGACAGAGTGCAGCGGGGCGTCTGCCGTGGCCACGCCCACCACCGCGTGCGTGCCCCGCTGCCGCATGGCCCACGTGATCTGCCACACGTGCAGCCCTCTCGTGTACCCGACTTTGCCCCTGATGGCGTCCGTGCTCTGGGCCACCGGATGCCGGTGAAAGATCAGCTTGTCATCCTCCTTGACGAAGACGTTGAGCGAGCGGTCGTCATTGTTCCAGGAGTGCAGTAGCTGGATGTCATAGGACACGGGCGGCATGTCGAGCAGCAAGTCCAGCCGCGTGGGCTTGCAGTAATCCAGGCCCTGAAGCTCCTGCTTCAGGGGCCGGTACGTGGGGTCCCGCATGTCCACAGTCTTGATCCCCCCAGTGACCTTCTGACCCATGGTGGCCTCTGGTTTCACCGGCTCTTGGCCTCCCAAGGCAAACTCATCAACTGCAAGGTAGTTGGGATTCCTGGGAAGGTTGCTAGGAGACCTCCACACACCCAGGGTGCCTGGTGGGGGAGAGAAATGGGAAGCTGTGAGCAGGACTATAGGATGAGGGGAAACGCAGTCAGCCAGGAGTGCAGGGAGTGGCAGGGCGCCGCAGTCTGGGGCCCCAGTTCCCTCACCCCTGAGACCCCAGCAGCCTGTGGAAATGCCCCTTGCCTGAGGTCGCACTGCCACAGCACACTACCGTGGCCCACGTGGCCCACCTCAGTATGCCTGGTAAGCCTGGGGTGCTCTATGGATGCTCACTGGTACCCAGTCAGGTTTACACAGGTCAGAAGGCAAAGGTGACCCAGAAGCCTGAGTCAGCAAAAATTCATGGGCCACTTCTTTGTCAGGGCGAAGTATGCCCAGGGCCCTGGCCTGGCAGCAGATAGGGAAGGTGGAGCACGGAGGCCCCAGTCCTGCTCCTCCAACACAGTCGCTCTAATACTCACACTGTTAATTCATTCTTGGAATGCAACTGGTACAGACCGGAAGCTCAACTTCCGGAAGCTCAACTTCTGGTCTGTGCATGTACTTGAAAGGAAAGGCCTAGAAGCTCCTGGCCACCCCTAGGGTCTGTCCCCCAGACCCAGCAGCTCCTAGTGGGTCCCTGTCCCATCCAGGAAGGGGTCTTGATGTAGATGGGTGCAGGCGCTCTCACCCACCCAGGTGGTTCTGGCCGGCACTGAGATGAACGACTGCCGCAAATCCCCACCCGCACCCACATGCAGAGCCCTGGGGGAGTAGGTCCGACCATATGGCACCCTCCCTCTCTAGATGACTGTCCCATAGAACGTGTGTGTGTGTGTGTGTGTGTGTGTGTGTGTGTGTGTGTGTGTGTATTTTTGAGACAGGGTTTCACTATGCAGTTCAGGCTGGCCTTGAGCTCACTTTTGTAGCCCAGGCTGGTCTCGAACTTGCACTGATCCTCCTGCCTCAGCCTCCCAAGTGCTGCCACCATGCCCGGCTGTCCCATAGAATTTTTGAGGGAGTGGGGACACAGGGCTGGAGACACAAGGCTTTGGCACTGCATCCTTTGTGTCTGGCCTTGGAGAAGGAAGATCCCACACCCACTGGGCTCCTAGGTTTCACTCAGAGCAACTGTTCTTTCTGCCATCAGAACGTCTTTGGCCTCCGCAAGGGATGGTTGGCTGCTGGGTCTGGGGAATAGGATGTGCCAGACATGCGGGAAGCAGGCTCCTGGCTGGCTAAGTAATGTAACAAGACGGTCTGTGAGGGGGCCGGGAAGAGTCCTACAGCATCACTGAGGTGCCTGAGAGAACACAAGGGACGCCAGTGGGGAGGCTGTGGGATGCCCGGAGCAGTGACATCTGGGGACTGCTCAGTGCTGGCCTACCACTCTCACAGGGTCTGCAGGGACAGGGGCTGGGATGGGACCTCCAGTGGGCCCCATGGGTCACCTCCTGCAGGCACACCCCAAGGGAAGGCCCCACAGAAGGCTGGCGCCCAAAGCCTGATGCCAAGGGCAGCTTGCACCTCTTGCCTCCCTTTCTGGTGTGCGTCCAAGCACCCCTGCACCCAGAGGCACGGTCATCTCTTGCAGATGAGCTAGGGCTTCTGTACCAAATGTAGTCAAGGTAGGACAGAGCTGTGTCCCTGTATAGCTGTGACTGTTCTTGTGCCAGAATGTCCTGTGGGTACTGTGACTTCACATCCTGGATCTCCAGGGATGATGCCAATGTCAACCTTTCAGGGCTGGGTGTAGAAATGGGGTCCTGCTAAGGGCAGAGAGGGCTGTACCTTTCTCCCAGCTCCCAAAGTCACCTCTGAGCCCCTAGCCCAGTTCTCTGGCTGGACGCCCCTCTCTCTGATGCCCACTGACCTCCATCACCTCAGTTCTGCAGGGCCCTATGGCAACAGAGGGCAACTCCCCGGGTGAAGAAGGAGAATTCATGTGACCACTTATTGCAGTAACACAGCCCAGGGCCTGGGTCGGAAACATCATCTGAGAAGGGCGAGGCTGGGGAGAGGCTGAGGCCCCCTCTCTGCAACCTTGGGGTGACATTCTTCTCCCAAGGGTCCCTGGGCCACTTACTTTGTGTCGTGGGGCCATTTTGTCACCTAAGTCAGCTCTTGGGCGGCCAACTGCCGTGACAATGCTAGGTCCACTCTTGATTCATTTGTCCCCTGCCACCCTGTGTTAGTTGAAGTCACTTCTTTCTTGTCACCTGTCACCTTCCTGCTGGACACACCTAGCCACATCTCAATGATACAAGAACAGAGAAGCCCTGCATTCATTCTCTTTCTGTCCATTTTTAGTTAGGGGCCAGTCCTGCAAGAACCCAGGGACCCTGAGCGGCCATTGCCACTGTCCCAGGACAAAGCCCTGGGCACATTCCCAGGGCCCATCCTGGACTCACACAGACACACAAGACCAACCATGGCGTTAGCCCTAAACTTCACCCTTAGCTTTCCTGAGTTCATTGGCAAGCTCCTGCCACGTTTGTGTCACACACTTCCCTAAAACTCATTGGAGACGACATTCCAGAGATGGCCTGGGACAGGGGGGGGGTTTGCTTCTGTTTTCATTCCGTCCTAGAACGTGTCCCAGGCATTGAGAAAGGTCACTACTAACCACATTTCTGGGTCTTCAAGGCCTTTTAGTCACAAGCCAGGGGCCCGAAACACTGGGTAAAGTCAGATCAAGGTGAAAGGTCAGTTTTAAACCTGAAGTATCACAGTCCTGGGAACAGTCACACAGAAAATATTTTAAGCTTTGGACTCTGCGCATAAGGAAATGGCCACAGCTATTTTCAGTGGAGCTGTGAGGAAAGGTATAGTCTGTTGACTGTTCTAATCCTGTGCACAATGAATGACCCCAAGATACGCGGACATGGAGCTCTGGATAGGATGGGGTGCACTGGCCAGGCTGGGGACACAGGTAGCCTGCACAGCTCCTGCTAACACAGGCAACTGCAGCTCCACTGGGCCGGGTGGGAGTCTACCCGCGCACAGAAAACTGTTGGCAGGAAGTAGGGAAACTGGCCCAGGTGTGAGCTCCCGGGTCACCCCATTTTCAGCTGTTGTGGGCAGAAAGCCCAGGCTTCCCAGGGCCTGGAGGCACCACGGGCCACTCAAGGCCTGGGCTCAGGAGGCAGAGGGCTAAGCCCTGTCCCCACCCATGAAAAGCCAAGCCTTCACACAAAAGGTGTGAAGAGTGTGCCTGTGTACTGTCCTGCAGGGAGAAGCGGACAGCAGGGTTCAGAAGCAGTCCTGCTGCTGAACCGGGCCCTGCTGTCACACACATGCCCACACACACGCACGCACACACACACGCGCGCACACACACACACACACACTCCTGTGCCTGCACACATGTCATACACTGAGGTAATGGCAACAATGGGCATAGAGGCTTACCTGGGCTCTCAGGACCCTGGCTGATGGCCCCTGTTCTTTACTCCTAGTGCCAAGTTTTCATTCCCACAAAGCCACTCGAATCAGCCACTGTGTCCCCCTAGAGCACCTGTTCCTCCTCATGGTGCTCTCAAGCCCATCTCTCGGCCAGCCTGTGCCTGTCCTGTACCCCTCTGTCCCACCAGCACCCTTGCAGTCCTGAAGAGTGAACAGTGCCCCTGCACCCTGGCCCAGGGCCGCCTGGCTGGCTGTCACATTCATATGCAGGATTCCAGCATCTGTGACTCCCACAGGATGGGGTCACTGCAGGAGGAGGAGGAGCAGGGTTAAGATTGGGGTCAGCTGAGCTCCTCTTCCCTCCCTCTGTCTCAGACCCTGCCTGCCCCACACAGCTGGGAACAAGAAGGGAACTGGTCCCAGCGTCAGTGTTGTATTGTGCACCCAGGCTTCTGGGCGGCAGGTAGGTGGAGTAAGGCAGTACAACTAGATGCGCATGCGCGCGCATGCGCGCGCGCACACACACGCACGCACGCACGCACGCACACCCTTGTACACATATGCTCACTCACACATGCACCCCTTGGCTGCATCCACTGAGACCAGAGTGAACAGGATCCACAGTGCAGGCTGGGGCTTCCTCATGCCCCTCAAATCACACCAAGCCTGGGTTGGGGACAAGCTATCCCGATCCTCATGGGAAATCTCACATCCCACTGCTGCTACACGGAGTCCCCAGGGTCATCACACAGCTCCTTGCTCACACCTGCCGAGGGAGGGATGGCCCAGGCTCCAAGAACCCACCTGAAATTCAGTCCTGGCCTGGGCCCTGGGAACAGGGCTCCCCAACCTGGCATCTCACTGTGGCCACAACCTCAGTTCAGGTCTCCCCATGGTAGCAGGGAAGCAAAGCACCTTGTAGACAGACCTCCCACCAGATTCTCCCACTCCTGGGCCCAAACATGATCAAGACAGGAGAAGCAGGGACTAAACACCCCAAAGAGCATGGTAACGGGCCTGTGCTGGGAGGGTTGAGAGCACCCAGTGAGCTGGCAGGGGCAGGAGGGACAAGAGGGTCCCTCCAGGAGGGGACACCACAAGGCAGAGGTAGGGGTGAGGCCGCGGAGCAGTGTCATGGGGGAGAGTGCACGGGGGTCCTCGGGTCAACAGTGAAGATGTGGGCAGTCTAACGGGACTGCCCTGTAGGCACTCGGGTGGCCCTGGCAGCCCTCATGCAGCTGCCACACACCCAGACACTGCTCTTCCGGGAGTCTTGTCCAGTAGCCCCGCCCATTCTGCACAAGGACACGGGCTGGGCCACGCAGCCCTGGGGGATGAGGCAGGGCCTGGATGTGCTAGCACCACACAGGACAGCCCTTGAGGCCGTCAACACTGTAAACAGCAAACTGCTGAGCCACTGTGAGAGCAAAAGCCCTGCTCACCTGGACAGCACAGGGCTTAAGGGCGCTCCCTGGTATGCAGTAAACCCTACACTGCTTCACAGCTTAAAATGCATATACTACTTAAGGAAAGTGATTTTTTTTTTTTTTTTTTTTTGGTCTTTTTGAGACAGCCTCTTGCTATGCAGTTCAGGCTGGCCTGGCCTTGAGCTCACTTTGTAGCCCAGGCTGGTCTTGAATTCACAATGATTCTCCTGTTTCAGCCTCCCAAGTGCTGGGATTATAGGCATGGTTAGAAAAAGTGATTTTTGAGCACATAGAAGAGAATCAAAATCCAAGAAGCAGCCAGGGAGATAGCTCAGTAGCTTAAGCACCTATCAGGCAAGTGCCAAGTCCTGAGTTCAATCCCTAGTACCAAAACAAACAAAAAAGTCTGAAAGGTGTTGGTGGAATGCACTGTATCACAGAGCAGGTTACTCTGGGGCAACCCACAGCCTCTGCGCTGCACCATTCACCAGGCCAGCACAGGGCAGATGTCACAGGGGGCATCCTCGGCTGTACTCACAGAGGGCCACGGCTGTCAGCGTCCACGATGAGCACAAGGGTGCTGACCGTGAAAAGACAGACTTTGGGGAAGCTCCGTGCAGTCCCGAATGGGAGCATTACAATCATTTCTCTCCATGACTTCCAAGTACACTCTGTCTCACTCGTCTATCTAGCAGCTAAAGGACAAGGATCTCAGCAGAGTCTAGAAGGGCAGGATGGCCTCTGTGCAGTTCTGCCAGGACAGCCGGGCCACCTGCCTGAAACCCGTGATGCTCCTCAATGACAGTCACAGCCCCGTGGGCCTCACCTGCCCCGCAGTGCACTTTCTGCAATATCTGGCAGCCCGGCACCACTGCTGCTGCTGCAATACCTTTTAGTTCTGTTGTCTGAATCCTTCCTGGGGGGCATCACCAAAGTGGCCAGGACCCATGGCTGGCATTGCTCAGGACACATGGGTTCCCGGGGCACATTGGACCCCAGTGAAACCATTATTATGAGGCAGGTTGGGAACATGTTGAGCATGTGGAACAGTGACCTATATAAGGCCTCCTTTCACCTGCAGATCAAACACGGCCTCCTCCCTTTGCCTCTTGCCTCACACGGACACGGCTGCAGCCCAGGATTTCGCAAGAGAGACATGCAGTCTGTTATTAAATCAGCAACGCCTGCAGCCTGGCTGGACAGCACCCGCCCACGGGCTTGGGTGCTGCTGGCTAATTATGGTGGGGCACTCTCGCAGCCCCTGGGGCGCAGACGCAGGAATGCACTTCGCCGGTGCAGTAAGGTTGCTCAGGTTGTGCACTGCAGGAGCTCAGTCATGGAGCTCCAGCCAGGACGTGTCTTGAGTCTCCTACGGCCCACTTGGGCGGGATATGGGGAGGAGTCGCTGCCTTCAGAACCAACCGAAGGACTGGACCCTTCTGGAAAGTTCTGACAAGAGATTTTGGAGAGAAAATCCCACACAGTCCAGAGCTCTAGCCTTTGACCTCAAAAAACCAAAAAATGCACCTGCCACCGACACCTACAGAAGGACACAGATTACTCAGGGCCCTTTCAGAAAGAGCCCGGATGAGCTGCGATGAGCCCCTGGGAAACAGGAGTGACATTCATACAGAGACTGAAAATTAAAAGAAGAAGTCACCACAGCAGCTGGTTACGGCAGGGAGGGCGCCATCTGGGGCTCCTCCGGGTGAGCAGCTGGGCTCCTGAGCGTCCCCGTGACACACAAGACCGCGTCCAAAGGGAGCCCAGGCAACAGGGTGTGCCTCGGGTGACGGTGGGAACAGAATCTATTCCGTGGCTGCAACCCTGTGGTCCTGTGGGTACAGGGAAAGGGTGCCGTGTGTGAACACGTGCGGAACAGGAACTGAGGGTCCTGGCACTGCAGGTGGCACACCGCAGGGCACAGTGCACACTGCTCCCTCACCCCTGTACCCGTCAGGCACTCCAGGGCAGGCGTGTGCTCAGCCGCACACTGCTAAGTCGGGGCAGAGGGTGCCAGATGGTGAAGAACCTTCAAGCTCAAGATTCAGTCCCAGAAGCCCCTTCGCTCAGCAGGAGCTCCCAGACATTGTGGGGCGGGCGCTGAAGGCTGATCCTGTAATGAGGCTCAAGAGAGGTTCTCAATGCCAGGTCCCCAACAGACCATGACACCCTGATGCTGTGCAGATGCAGACTCTGGGCCCCTGAAGATTTTTGGGGCCAACAGCTGAGGTGACACCACAGGCTTTTCCCAGTGAGCCCCCTGGAGGTCAGGACTCAGTTTGTTGTTTGTTTGTTTGTTTATTTATTTATGTCTTTTGGGACAGGGTCTTGTTATGCAGTTCAGGCTGGCCTTGAGCTCACTTTTGTGGCCCAGGTTGGTCTCAAACTCACACCGATCCTCCTGCCTCAGCCTCCCAAGTGCTGGGATTACAGGTGTGCACCACCACGCCCAGCTATTTTTATTTTTTTAAAAAAACTTTATTTATTTATGGCTGGCTCAGGGCCTGGCAGGATGTCTCAGTGGTCTAAAGCACCTGCTTAGGAAAGCTTAGGTAGCTGCAGGGACCGCGGTTCGATCCCCATCACCGCATGTTGTGCCAGCCCTGCCCTCAGGGCAGGCTGAGCTGGCAATAAAAATAAATAAATAAACAAAAGTTTTGAAACAAGAAAAAAAATTCTTTATTTATGGCTGGCTCAGCCTGCCCTGAGGGCAGGGCTGGCGCAGCATGTGGTGCTGGGGATGGAACCGTGGTCCCTGCAGCCGCCTAAGCTTTCCTAAGCAGGCACTTTAGACCACTGAGCTACCTTGCCAGCCCTAGGACTCAGTTTATTTTTTTTATTTTGTTGTTGTTGTTTTTGGCAGGACCAGGGTTCAAACTCATGACCTTGCATTTGCCAGGCAGGCACTTGTGCCATGGAGCTATCTCCCCAGCCCCCTTGGACTCCATTTAAAGGAATTATTGCTCCATCATTTGTAATCCAAAATCCATTTTCAATGAGAGCCACTAGGCTTGCACTTATTCTGTTCCAAAAAAAAAAAAAAAAAAAAAAAACTTCCATTCTACCTGGAGATAAGATTATTTTTGAGACAGTTCTTGCTGTGTGTTCCAGGCTGGCTATAAGCTCACTTTGGGGGCTGGAGAGATAGCCCAGCAGCCTAAGCACCTGCCTGGCAAGCATAAGAACCCAGGTTTGACCCCTGGTACCACATGCCATGACAGCCCCACACTGAGCCAACCACTGAAACCAGGCATGACGGCACATGTCTGTCATCCCAACACTGGGGAGGCTGAGACAGGAGGATCAGTAAGAACCCGAGCCATGTAGTGAGACCTTGTACAAAAATAAAACAAACAAACACTTCACTTTGTGGGCCAGGCTGGTCTCGAACTTGTACAATCCTCCTGTTTCAGCCTCCTGAGTGCTGGGATGACAGGCATGTGCCACCACGCCCAGCTTGAGGTATTTCAAAGGTCACTCAGGCTCTGAAGAACCTCACTACAGTGATATATCCAGTGTAAGCTAAAGTGGTCAAAGTGTTCCCTTCTGCTGCCTTCTGCAGCCCACAGGGACAAGGGTGCAGCCCTTCCAGGCCACCCTGGTGCCTATCCGAGTATAGACATGGACGATGGCCAAAGGCCACACCGTGCCTGCCCGCCAGCTTGCTTTTCCCCTAGGATACATGGGCTCTGCCTCAATATTTCATGTTAGTGGCTGCATAATATTCCACCATGGGCATCATAACACTTTCAGCAACGTGAACCCCAGGGCTGCTCTGATGTAAGGACATTTGCGCGTGGGGATACGAATTTCTTGGTTTCAGAACTGCCTGAAGCCAAGTATTTCCATTTGTTTCCAGCCACTTCTCTGACCCTCAAAACCTCAGATCTCTGAGCCTTTCACCCCACTGCCCACTCCCATTTCTGCACAGGAGAAGCGTGCATCCCACTGCCTGCCTCTGGGCCTCCTGCCCTTTGCCACTGGCCATGGGGGGCCTACTAGGCCAAGGCTGTCTGTGGCACTGGTAAATTCCCAGCTTGCCAGGGGGCTGGGAAGAAAGGGACTTCAAAGCTTCCTGGTCTATGTTCTTTACCTTCTTCCTCCTGAGCCTACAAAGCCCTGGGCACACTAGGGAGTAGGTCTTTTTTTTTTTTTTTTTTTTTTGCCTTTTTGAGACAGAGTCTTGCTATGCAGTTGAGGCTGGCCCTGAGCTCACTTTTGTAGCCCAGGCTGGTCTCGAACTCGCACCAATCCTCCTGCCTCAGCCTCCCGAGTGCTGGGATTACAGGCGTGAGCCACCATGCCCGGCAGGGAGTAGGTCTTGCAGGGCCAAAGGCAGCAGATAAGTGAAATCCTGAGCTCCCAGGCAAGCTGAAGGGTCTCAGGGTCAGGGTGGTCACAGGCAGGACAAGGCAGGGAGAGCAGAAGTGTTTTGGCAACTAGAACCTAGATGGAGTATTACTCAGCTGTCAAAAATGCCACTACAAGCCAAGTGTGGTGGTGCATACCTTTAACCCCAGCACTTGGGAGGCTGAGGCAGGAAGATCAGTGCAAGTTTGAGACCAGTCTGGGCTACAAAAGTGAGCTCAAGACCAACCTGAACTGCATAGGTTTTGAGACCCTGTCTCAAAAAGACAAACAAAAAAATGCCACTACATCGCTGAATACAGGTGAGGACAAAGATCTGCTAGGGCAAGGACAAAGGGCCCACCCACATCTGCTTTGAGATTAAAACTTGGAAAAAGTGAAAGGGCAAACGCAGATGCCACTGTGCTTCGGTGCTGTGTCTGAGTCTCCCTGCCTCTCACAAGTCTTCACTTTTTTTATTTTTTTATTTTTTTATTTTTTTTAATTTTTTTTAAGTCTTCACTTTTTGTCATTGTGAAAAATAAAGAGGTGGGGGTATCAATGGCTGAACATGCCACAGTGGTGGGGACAGCGCACTTCAGCTCCACTGTGAAGGGAATGAGTGCATCTGGGACTGTCAGCACTGGCCAGCACTGGCCAAGGCCCCAGTGTCTACCACCAGGAAATCATCTCCACCTCCCAGATCTTGTTCACGCCTTCTACACGGTCCCAGAGTCTGGCTACCCGCAGTGACATCACACACAGCTGGTGGGACCCGCTGCACCAGGGGGCAGTGTTCCAGGACAAGCTGGTTGCTTCTCCCGGCTACAGGCACAGCCCATAGGCCTTGAGCCAGGTGCCATGGTCCCCACAGGCCCTCCAGGCAGGGCGGTTCGAGTGACACAAAGAAAGGCATGTCATCAGGGCCACGCTCAGGGCTGCCCCCCATGTCCCTGCAAGGCCCCCGCCCCAGGCCCATCTTCAGCCCCAGCTCTGCGGCGGCTGGACCGTTCAGGGCCACTGTGGTCAGGAGCAGAGGGCTCCCCAACAACCAGGATAAAAAGTAACAAGTGACAGAACACAGACTTCCTGACACAGGGACATGGGGACAGAGACCCAGGTGAGGGACAGAGAAGAGGGAAGGAAGGCACGTGCCACCTGAGGCTCTGGTCAATAGCAGTCTGCATGAGAGTACGTGGACTGAGGATTTCCCTCCGCCTGGTAAGGCGGTGGCCGTGGTGACAACACAGGGAGGTGTACTGCGCGGCAACCATGTGGGTGAGCAAGCTGCCGGGATGGGGCTCGGTGACAACGCCCGCGCACATCCATGGTGCCTCCAGTCTGCACATTAGCTCCGCTGCACTTTCAGTTGCTGCTTTATGGCGCCCTCCATTCCTTCTATACAGGAAAAGACTCCTGGAGGATAGTGCCTTGGCCTTGCAGTGGGTGACCGGGACCACCTAACTCTGCTCAGGTGTGCTCTGACCTTCCTGCAATGACTAAAGCATTTACCAAGGCACTCTTCAGTAGGCAGCCAGGGGGTAAGGGACCCGTGGCTGAATTCCAGCAGAAAAGCAGAATGAACGAGGCGGAATGTGCAAAGGCTCAGGGGCAGGAGAGCAGCCAAGGATCCATCTGGCTGAGAAGATGAGAGAGCAGGGGGGGCGTGGGGAGCCCAGCAAGGGAGGCAGGGAAGGGCACAGCCTGGACCTGGGACTAGCAGATGCAGTGGGACCCGAGACGTGGCCCCGACTCGCTGTACATAATTGGTGATGTTGTCACCTGTGGGGGAGGCACTGCCTGCTGATTGAGCACTCAGTGCAGCACCCAGGGAGATGGAGGCCCCATCCAGGAAGTGTTTGCTGCAGCTGGGTCCGCTGCAAAACTTGAGGCCTGTTGGTTCCCTGAGCTCTGGTTTTGCACCTCCTATGTGGCACTGCCAGAGGTGACAAGTCCTCAGCACTCCTGACCTGGGCATTGCTCACAAAGTTCTTCAGATTTATACTTCAGCCATGCTCCAGGAGGGGAGTGGGGAGATACGGATGGGGCTGAATTGCACAAAGATGGAGGAGACATGTAGTGTGGAGCCGGGCTACCTGGGGTCCACTTCTCGGCTACAGAGGCGTAGGCCTTGGGCCAGGTTCCGCCCCAGCCTCAGGTCCCTCTTCCATAGCAGGGCGATGATGCAGTCACAATGGCCAACTTAAGGATAAGATGAGGACCCACAGAAAGCTCGGCTTCCGTACACAGCAAGCTCTGTGATGTGACGTACCCGCAGCTGAGAGGTGTAGGGAAAAGGGGAGGGAACGGGTTTTCTGGGGCCCCTGGCGACACAAACCAGCCACAAAAATCCTTAAACCCACTCCCAGCCCCAAGCTCCGCCGTCTCTGCAAACAACAGTGGCCAGGAGATGCCATGACTTTGCCCTGCTGTCACCTCTTGCCATTTCAAGCTCCCTGGGTGACAAAGAGATTCCTGCAGAAAGCCCTTGGGTACTATGCTTCTGGGACTGCCTGACTCTACCCCATTGCCTCCTGGCTCTGCGTTGTGGGGACCCGAGTGGCGGAGGGGGTCCCCACGGCGGGGACTGGTGGCCAGGACCTGGACATGGGCAGGTCCATCAGCCCAGCCGCCTCGATGTGGGGCGATCCGTCCCATTCATAAGTTCTGGAGAACTCGCAAGGAAAATGGGAAGTGGAAAAAGGGAAATTGGCCCAATGTACAGGACGGGCGGGCCTAGAAGGCCAATGGGGCCGAGGGGGAGGGGCCAAGGGGAGGGTGGGCGGGGTCCCAGGGCAACCATGGAAACACACAGTGGCCCAGGATTGGCCATGGGCCCCTAGGCCCCGCCCCTGGGGGCCCAGCGGACCCCAACACTAGCCAGAGTGACAACGGACGGGCCACTTTGAAGAGGTATTTCCTCTCGGAGCTGGACTTCTCCGTCAGGACGCAGCTGCAAGCTTCCTGGATGTGTCCCTGTCCCCCACCTCCCCTGGGGGCCTGGCACATCCCTCAGGCAGCTGGACCTCCAACCTGACGCAGCCCCACACACTCTGCGGGCTCAGGAACGCGGACCTCTCGTGCGAACCCCTCCCTCTGCCCGGCCTCCGAGTTTCCGTTCCCATATCAGAGGCGCCTCTTTTCTGCTGAGACTGCGAGACCTGCCAGCAGCTCGCGCCGCCCCGCCGCCGGGACCCGAGTTTTCGCAACCCAACGGCTCACTCGATCGCATCCATCGAGGCCATGAATCACGGAGGTTTAATGGGATCGGCAGCTGGGCTGGCTGCAGGCCTTCTGGAGAACAGCGCCCCTGCCCAACCCGGCCCCGTCGACCGACAGCTCGCTCTCCAGGCCCCGAACAGATAACCCGAGGTGTGGAGCCTGCCTGTGCCTGGGGCAGTCAGCTCCTCTGCGGTCCCTTCAGGGCGAGGGGGCAGTCGCCTGCCCTACCTGCAGTGTGACACCAGGGCTGCCCACCAGCCTGAGGGCCTGGCATGTGCCCCACCCAGGAGCTTGCCTCAGGCTCTCAGGCCCTACCCCATGTGACCCAATGGGGGTGGAGTGGAGCATCAGGCACTGTCAGGGCAGGGCCTCCTGGAAAGAGGCAGACCAACAGGAGGGGCCGCCCGCGTGTTCCAGAGCCCCAGCTCAGGGCCCTGTCCTCCCCTGGAACCTGCAGACATGAGGGGCCCACAGCACAACATAGATTGTGATTCCCTCACCCAGCCTGAGCTCACCTGGCATCTGGGGTGACAAAGGTGCAGTGATGCCCTCTACTCATCACAGATGCCCCTCAGCTCACCTGCGCTCAGCCTAACAGCCCGGCCCAGGGCCAGCCCACCCTACTGCCTGTTCTGCCCAGCCCCTCCTCCATGCAGCCCTCCTGGTTAGCCAGCACCTCTCTGCTCTGTCTCCCCTGTACTGAAGCCCTGGCTGAAGTCAACCCTCCTGCCTGTGACCCACCTCCTGCCCAGCGAGTGGCCTCAGTATCCCAGACACCTACTGGGGAATCCAGAGTTCTGGAATGTTCCTCACAAGTGCCTGGAGACAGAGCCAGGAGAAGAACCCAGGGTCCTCCCTACAGGGACATCAGGGAGGGCGGAGGCAGCTCAGGACTGGCTTGTCCTCTGTGTCCAAGGCCGCTTGCAGGTCCCCAGGCTCTCGGCCAGGTGGGATGAGCTCTGGCCCCAGCCCGCTGGCTGTCACCAAGGGGAAGCGGCCCTTGGTTACCACTGGCCGAACACAGAAGCAAAACAAACACTGGAGGCCTCACAGGCCTCACTCCACACTGCTGGGAACAATTACAGTGCCATGGCCGCCGGAGTCTCACAGCTCCAAGAGGGGAGGCCGCTCTGGAGCTCAGTGCGCCCCAACCCAGAGAAAGCAGGGTAGACCAAGCCAGCATGGAGGGGCCTGGGCAAGGGCGGAATCACAGCCGACCCTGGGCTCCATCCCAAGGTTGCACTGCTACTTTTCATTGCCATGCCTGACAGGTGCAAGGGTGGTGCTGAGACCTCTGCCCAGGGCCAAGTGGAGGTTGGCGTGAGCAACTCTCTGTCCCCCAAGCAACTGTCACCAAGCACCAGGGGAAGTGCTCCCCGCAGACACAGCTGGGGCACCAGCCCCCAAGGCTCTCTGACCCAGCACCCTTACAGCCCGCAGAGCCAAGTACCTCTTTCTGGACCAGAGTATCTCCACAGCCAGGACCCTGCACACAGGTGACCTGGTGGCACTGTTAAGTCATCTCTAGCCTCACCTCAGCTGCATGGGACACAGGTGGGGGCGGTGGGGGGGAAGGAGGCAGGGAGGCTGCAGGGCTGAGACTGCTGGTGTGAGGCTGGGACTGTGCCCTCATGGCTGAGGAGGGAGAAGAAGGGGAGGAGGAGAGAAGGGAAGGGGGTGAAGAGGAAAGAGGGGAGAGGAGGGAGGACAGAGCCAGATCCAGCCCTGTGCTGCTCCCCCCAAACCAGGTTTCTGATCCCCAAACCAGGGCAACCAGAAACCCTGGTGGGATTTAAGCAAGTTAACAACCTTGCTGAGCAGCTGGCAGACACAAGGTGCCCCATCTTGGAGGTGTTGGGGCAGGGACCTACTATGCAGCGAACCCCCTCTTTAAACTTTAGTCCCTTCATAAGAGGACCTGGAGGGGCCCAAACCCCCTGTTCCATCGTCACGGATGAGTAGCTGGGAAACCGAGTAGTTGGAGCTAAGAGCAGGGTCACAGTCTCTACCCCTGACGCAGCCCAGCGTGCTGGGAATTCACATGGTACGTTTCCGGGACAAGACAGAAACGACCGGAAAGCCCCTCTCCCTCTCCTTTTGCCCCAGGCTGATGCAGAGGTTTCTGGGAACACCAGGTCATTTAAGGCAATAACATCGAGAGAGAGAGAGAGAGAGAGAGAGAGAGAGAGAGAGAGAGAGAGAGAGAGAGAGAGAGAGAGAGAGCTCGCCACTGGAAACATGGTGTGGAGCCAGATGGCCTGGGCCACACGCCACAGTAGGGAGCCAGGACCAGGGCACTGGGAGCAGCCCCTGGAGGAGACCTGAGGGAGCAGATGGAGAGATGACACATCAGAAAGCTTCCTCCACTCATCTATGCAGCCCTCTCTGCTTCCAGAGGGGGACCGGAAGCAGTGTCCACAGAGCAAATGTCCCCAACTTCCCAGTAAGCGGTTACAGCTCATGCAAAGGGCAGCGATGGCAGCTGTGTCCAAAGCCTAGCGACTGATGTCCCTGGGCCTCCAAGCGGGGACCCACCTGGCCCCTAGGTGGGGTGGGGGTGGGGGCCCCACACGCCTGCTCGCACATATCAGAAAACAGCCACTGTCCTTCAGGTTTCTTTCTGCCCCTCTGTTATGGTTTGTGCATAGGTGTCCCCCACTCCAAAGCCTCTTGCAGTGGTTAGGGCGGCTTCTGGAATTTGTGGTTATTATGGAAATGTGTGCTGCACCTGCCTGGGGCAGGTGATTTACACTTCAATGTAAGGAAGGAAGAGAAGTGAGCTGCAGGAGCTGCGGCTACCTCTCCCACCGTGGAAGGTTGCCCTCTGCCATGTGCCGCTCTGCCTTGGAGCCCGCTGAATATGGACTGTTTGGAGCCCGCTGAATATGGACTGAAACCTCCAGTAACTGTGAGCTAAATAAACCTTTCCTTCCCTCATTTTGAGTGTCCGGTATTTGTCCCAGCAACGAGAGAAGAGTAACTCTTCTTCCCACCCTCTATCACTCCTTCTTCTTCCACTTGGGGGACGTAGGCCAACAATCATGAAGAATTAGGAAGCACCTAAGTGCACGGGAAACCTCTGCCCCAGATGGAACACTTCAGGAGCAGGAGAGAGCATTGCTTATTTGTATTTTTTTTTTTTTAACCTGTAAAAATGTGAAGACTAAGTACTGACCCTGGGAGTCTTCGGAGAGACCCAAACAAGATGGACAAGGCGGTTGGCACGTCCCAGCGCCTTATGTGTGGGTCGTACAGTAATTCCCGGTACTTGCACAACTCAGTGAGACCTGTACTGGCACATCGGGTGGCGGCTGTCGTGGTTACAGTTCACACAACACTAAGGTGGCCAAAGCCTCATGCAAAGTGTCACCTTCCAGCCACTGACCCAGAGGTCCCAGTCACTACACATGGTGACTCCTGGCTCTTGGAGCTCAGCCAACACCTGCCGGTGAGGACTCACAAAAGTCACAACTGGGACGCCCCCTCCTGCAGCCTCCACATTTCCAGTGGCCTCCACCCCACCCAAGCCCATAAGTCCCAGCCCCTGTGGGGCATGGACTCTTCCCAGGTCCTGCTCCACCAAGCGAAGGGCCTCAGGAAGAGCATCTGAGAATATCACCCGCGTCCTTGCTCCAGGCACTCTCTTATTCCGGGACCTACAGTCCACACTCTCCAGCTCCTTGCCCCTTGCCCACCAGTGGCCTCGGCCTACCTCCGGGCATCCTCTGCCCTCTGGCTCCAGGCTGCATCTCCTTTGGCACCTGTTGTGCCCCCAAATGGCATCTCTCAGGGTGGGGAACCCCAGCAGCAGACTCTGAGCACCTACCACCTCCATTCTCATGCTGGTCACGCAGACCCAAACCCTCATCTCCCAGGCCCAACCCTCCTCAGCCTCCTCGTGAGCGTGAGCACCGTGTCCTCACTCTGCCACCTGGATTACTGTTACTCCGGGGCAGATCCCCCCACCCAAGGCCAGGGTGGGTCACGCTCGCCTTGCATCTACGCGACAGCACCGAGTGAGATGCCTACAGGAGGGACACAGCCAACTCTCAGAGAAACAGTAAATGCAAAGAGCAAATACCTGAGGGCACTGAAGAGATGCTCAGCCTCCCAAGCAGGCAGCGGCGCTGAGAACTAAAGCAGCAACAGGGCAGCGCTTCGCACCCCCAGAGTTCAGCGGTCCTGACTGGGCCTCCCTCGGCGGGGAAGGGCCAGGGAGGAGACTCCGGGCCTCCAAGGGCTAGGGGGGCGGGGAGCAGAAGATGGAGGTGGGGCCCTTGCAGTAGTTGTTGGCACCCCAAAAAGGACGGACACTCATGTTGGGCAAGCAGGAAGGAACAGACTACCCTGGGTGTGCTATTTTTCAATCAAAGGTTTATATATTTGTCTTAAAAGTGTGTTAAAGAACATCCACAACCAGAAAAGGACCAGACAAGCACCAGCAAGGAGGCTGGAAGCCTCGCCCTGGGCATGTAACATGGTACGGGAAAACTTAAGTGTCATGGGACCCTACAACTCCACTTCCAGGTATGTGCTCTGCAGAAGGGACATGGGGTCTCAGGGACAGAGGTGCACACCAGCATCCTCAGCAGCGTCAGCCCCCACAGACAGACAGGACGCAGGTGTCCACAGGTGAACCAGCGGATTAAATAAAAGATCTATAATCTGAGATAGCTCAATGGACTAATCGCCTGCTTTGGCAAGCGCAGGGACCAGGGTTCAACACCCCGCCCCCCCAGGCACACTGAGCTGGCAACCAAGTCCAGGTGTGGTGGAGCACTCCTAGAATCCCAGTACTGTAGAGGATGAGGCAGGAGGAACCCAAGTTCAAGTACAAAGGAAGGAAGGAAGGAAGGAAGGAAGGAAGGAAGGAAGGAAGGATGGATGGAAGGAAGGAAGGAAGGAAGGAAGGAAGGAAGGAAGGAAAGAAGGAAGGAAGGATGCAGGCCAGGGAGATAGCTCAGCAGCATAAGTGCCTGCCTGGCAAGCACAAGGTTCCAATTTTCATCCCTTATACCGCCAAAAAGAAAAGAAAAAGAAAAAGAAAGGAAATGAAAGGAAAAGAGAAAAGAAAGAAGAAAGAATTAACAAATTAACAAATTGAAAGAAAAAAGAAAGAAAGAAGGAAGGAAGGAAGGAAAGAAAGAAAGAAAGAAAGAAAGAAAGAAAGAAAGAAAGAAAGAAAGAAAGAAAGAAAGAAAGAAAAGACACTCTGGGAGGCTGAGGCAGGAAAATTTCAAGTTTGAGCCCAGCCTGGAACACTTAATGACATAGGAAGACCTTGTCTCAAAATAAAAAAGTAAAATAAAGTTCTGGAAGTGTAGCTTGGTATGAAGGCTCTGGGTTTACTCTCTAGTGCCACACCCCACCAATAAATACAAAGAAAAGTAAGGAAATTCTAATGCATGCTACAGTACAAATGAACCTTGAAGACACTTTGTGCCAAGTAAGTCAGTCACAAAAGGACAGGCAGGACACGCTGGACTCCCCCAGGCCCCTAGAGGAAGCGGATTCAGAGACAGACAGTCGAAGGGCAGCTCTAGGGGCTTAGTGGGCCCTGAAATTCAGTTGTGCAAGAGGCAAAGTGCCGTGACCCCCACAGCAGTGTGAGCGTGCTTTCTGTGGCTCAGGGGCCTGGACAGAGTGGTGACTTCGGTAGAGCTCGCAGTGACATCTACTTTTTTTTTTTTTTTTTTAAGAATTTTATTTTATTTTATTTTTCTTATTTCAGAACTTTTGTTTATTTATTTATTTATTTTTATGGCCAGCTCAGCCTGCCCTAAGGGCAGGGCTGGCGCAGCATGTGGTGCCGGGGATCGAACCATGGTCCCTGCAGCTGCCTAAGCTTTCCTAAGCAGGCGCTTTAGACCACTGAGCCATCCTGTCGGGCCCCTTTTTGGTACCAGGAATCAGTTGGGTTTTTTTGTTTTGTTTTGGGTTTTTTTTGGTGGTATCAGGGATCAAACTCAGGACCTTGCACTTTCCAGGCACACATTTATTCCACTGAGATATATCCCTGGCCCCATAGTGGCATCTACGTTGTCATTATCTTTTTTAAAAGGACAGGGCATGCTTCTGGTTACCACCCAGGTGGGGAACAGAGAGAGAAGGGGAGTCCGGAGGTGGTGGCAGCTTGCACACAGCATGGGACCAACCAGTCCCAGCTAAGTTGCGAGCACTCCGAAGCTTGGCATTAGCACTGTCAGGTTGGCTGGCTGCTGGGGACCTGACCCAGGGCCTTGTGTGGCAGACAGGGGATGCACATCTACTACCAAGAGACATTCCCAGCTTTGCTGCAGAATGCAAAGTGGTTGCTTCCAGGTGGTAAGACAGCAGGTGACTTGGGTGTCTGTCTTTACATCTACGATGGTGCACACAGGACCCGTGTAAATATTGACATATGACAACCCCTCTCATTTTTCACCATAAAAGTCACCTACAGAAAGATAGAAAGGTTGCACACATCAAATCCTTATTTTATTTTGTAATACCAGGGATTAAGCTCTGCGCTTTCATACTGGACTATGCCCCCAGCCCTCTTTCTCTTGCATTTGATACCAGGACTCAATAGTCGCCAAGTCGCCTGGGCCAGATTCCAACTCTCCTCAGCCTCCCAGAGGGCCAGGACGACAAGCACACCCAGCGCATGGTGCTGTGAAGGGCTTGCCATCAGGATGGCTCGCTCTTTGGCTCTCGCCCACCAGAAAGGCCACCACCTGTGGAAGCTCAGGACCCTGGGACTGACTGTCTCACCTGAACCCACCCAGCACACGGACCTCCAGGCACTCTTCAGGACCCAGCTCCCATGGGCCTGCACGGCTCCTATTTATGGCTGCAGAACAGATGTACCTCTTAGCTGCTGTACCTCCTGGGCATAGCAGGCTATACCAGGAGAAGATGCTGTGTGTGCACTGAACGCGGGCAGAGGCCCCACGTGAGAGAGCGGCTGCTCCTTTTCGGGGTCCCCAGCTGTCTGATTCCCCCACAGCACCTGCCCCTGAGTTTGCTGCCTCTCTCAGGGCCACTCCTGACAACTGTCACAGCCCTTCTCCTGCCTGCATGAAGTCCTTGGCTGGTGACACTCGCCACTCCATCTGCTGCCCACGCCGCCTCTGCATTGTCTCTGTCATGGTCCTAATCAGGGCTGAACTGCCCACAGCCCTTGTGCTGAACACGCATGGTGACACAGAGGCCCCTTGCAGCCTTCTTGTGTGTCCTGCTCCTCCTTGAGACCCAAAGCCTGGCAGTGACAAGGCCACACCTAGAAGGGACCTATGGGGTGCCTGTGCCAGGGTTGAGCAAGTCACATAGCTGGAGGCACAGTGCTAAGGCGGGCTGCTACTTGGTACAGTGCCACCAAGGCCCCACCTGGACAGCTGGCCTGCCCCTGACCTCCACGGCAGAGGGGCTGAGAGAGCCTGAGGCTAGGGGAGCTGTAGACCAAGGAGCCAGTGCTCTGGGGACCCAAACTGCGATGGGGCCCAAAGCACAGCCTGGAACCAACGCCCAGGACTCCATTGACTCTAACTCTCCACCAGGAGGGAGGGGCTCACCCCAATGCCATCCCAGCCCTGGGGGTATCCCTGATGGAGATAGTGACCTCTCTGGACCTGAGTCTCCCCACCTGTGAAATAAAGAGCCAAAAGGATACCAGCTCTTCCCAGGTGGGGTATACAGATCCCTAAGGCCCTGAGAGAACATTCGTGAATTTGGGGCAACATCTGACCCCCTGACCCCAGAGTCCCAAAGCCAGAAGCACCTTTTAAAGGCTCTGACACATCCTGCAGAGCAAAAACTCACAGGTTCTGTTCAATGTCTGGGGCTTCCTGGCTGGAGAAGAAAGGGAGCAGTTGCAGAAGCCTATCTCTGCCCAGTACCCACAGGGCTGCCCCATCACAGGGCCCTGTACAGCGCCCTGCGTGTTTACCAGACCCTGAAGGAGGAGGTACATGGTGTGCTACATGGCATGGTGGCAGCAGCCAGCCACCCACCCTTCTCCATGCATACTCTGGGGGTCCGTGCTATGCCTCAGCCCCTCGCAGTGCAGTTCTGGCTGGAGCACCCCATTCACATACCCAAGTTCAGAGGTTGATACTATGAGGAACCCAAGATCATTTTTTTTTTTTTTTTTTATGGCTGGCTCAGCCTGCCCTGAGGGCAGGGCTGGCGCAGCATGTGGTGCCCGGGATCGAACCCGTGGTCCCTGCAGCTGCCTAAGCTTTCCTAAGCAGGAGCTTTAGACCACTGAGCCATCCTGCTGGGCCCCCAAGATCATTTTTTTAAGTATTTATTTTATTTTTTTCTTGTTTCAGAACTTTTGTTTGTTTATTTGTTCATTTTTATGGCTGGCTCAGCCTGCCCTGAGGGCAGGGCTGGCGCAGCATGTGGTGCCAGGGATTGAACTGCGGTTCCTGCAGCCACCTAAGCTTTCCTAAGCAGGTGCTTTAGATCACTGAGCCATCCTGCTGGGCCCCTGTTGTTGTTCTTGTTGTTGTTTGTTTTGGGTACAGGGTCTCACTGCACAGCTCAGACTCGTGGTGATCCTCCTGTCTCAGCCTCTCGTGCTGAGATTCTAGGTATGCCCCAGCACACCTGGTTTGATAGCTAGCATGGCACAGCATGTGGTACTGGGGATTGAATCTGGA
The DNA here is from genome assembly GCA_004027025.1 of Myocastor coypus. Lineage (NCBI taxonomy): Eukaryota > Metazoa > Chordata > Mammalia > Rodentia > Myocastoridae > Myocastor > Myocastor coypus. Next base: position 89,858 of record PVJA010002667.1, read on the forward strand.
TTCTTGCACTTGCCAAGCAGGCGCTTAGACCGCTGAGCTATCTCTCCAGCACCCCCCACCCCCACCAAGATTGGTTTTGACGCCCACTGGGATCTCTGTCATTTGATCTTTTGCTTTCTTTTTAAACTTAATTAATTAATAAATTTTGTTCTGGAGTTTGAGTCTCGTGCCTTCGTACTGAGATACAGCCCCAGTTCTTTTTTTGTTTTGTTTTGTTTTGAAAAAGGGCCTCACTAAAGTAGTTGAATTACCTAGGCTGGGCTCGAATTACCACCTTCCTGCCTCAGCCTCCCAGACCACTGGGACCGCAATGTGCACTACCACCCCCACTGGGGCCATCCTCTTTGACTAGACCAGGACTCGTCACATGATGTCCCACAGGCCAGGTCTGTCCTACTGTCCACTTCGGTAAATAAAGTTTTATTGGCACACAGCCAGGCCTGTGGTAGACCACGCACTGCATGGCTGTGAAGTCCAGGAACGTACCCTCTGGTCCAGCGAGTTCCCCAGCCCTGGTTGGGACCTCAGGAAATGGCCACAGCACTCCCGCACTCTGCTCGCCAGGCCCAAAGGTGTTAGGTACTGCTGTGTCCCCAGCCCCCCACAGATCCAGGCCAGAACCTATGAACAACACAGTTTACCAACTTTTTCCAGTTTGTCGCCCTGCTGGTGAGCAGCCAACTTTAAAGCCCACTGCCCCACAAAGACCTGCGTGTGCCTACTTCACAGCCAGCACTGAGGCAGCGACAGGCCGTGCCCACCGGGAAATGCATCCCAAATGTTACTAGATGGGCAGACAGAAGAGCAAAGCATAGCAGGGCTTTCTGACCAGGGTCTGGGCGGGCTGTCCTGTAAGAGCCTGAGGGTGCGGGCAGCCACCCTGATGCCTTTGCCGTGCCGCCCATGCACAGGGTCCTACAGGACGGCATGAGGACAGTGGGAGACAGGAAACAGGTGGCCCCAGGGCCTAGAAGATTGCACAAGGCCACAGGCCGGAAGGGAAGGATTAGGGAGCCCCCAGAGAAGGTGCCAGCTGCCCTGTGCTGCCTCAGTGTCCGTGGGGATTTTTGTGTTTTGACTCAGAGGCTGAAAGCCTTTCAAATGAAACCATCGCAGACTAAACTCAAGGATGAGGAAAGCCCCCGGGACGGCGCTTCCCGCTCTGCTGGCTGCAGATCCAGCCGCTGTTTATCTCCAGGGACTCTGGGCCCTAGTGGCTCCTTAGGGACAGCAGACGTGGGCAGCCAGGGCTCTCAAACCTGCCTCTTAACTCTTGTCTTGGGCCCCTGTGGCCTTTCAGCCTGGTCCCTCATAGGGAGCATGAGGACCACATGCAGACAGCCACCCCAAGGTCACCTGAGCTGACTGCCCAGCTCTGCACCACTCTGACCACCTGGGCGACTGCCTGGACACTACCCCGACTGTCTTGCATGCCCTGTGGGTAACTCTGGGTGCACCTCAGCCTCCATGACATGGAGACCAAGCTCAGAACAGTGAGTTAATGGCCCTCAGGGTGTTAGTGAAGCCACAGGGGTTGTCACCAACTGCCCCCCTCACTACCCAGGAGTGCTTCCCATGAGCACCAAAACCCAGTCTGCCAAGATACAGAGCAAATCCTACCCCAAAAGGATGCTCCTCATCTCTCGACACAGCAGCTGGCCTGGCTACCTGGCTACCTGGCTACCTGGCTACCGGGCCTGGCTACCTAGCTACCTGGGGACAGAAGAAATAAAGGAACAGGAGGAAGTCAGTCCCTGGCCTCAGGGACCCCAAACCCTGTCCCTGCCTCCCGGCCTTGCCTCCATCCTGACAGCATGAGAACTCTGGGGATCTTATAGGGCTGCATCCCTCTGCACGGCAGGGATAGGATTTGCTGAGTGGCCAAAGCCACCACCCTCTGCCTCAGCCTCTCCAAATTACAGCCACACGCCATTATGCTGGGCTTTCCCTCCACCTTCAATCTCAGGGAGCGTCATGCCAGCCCAGGAAGCAGGACAACCCACATGAGAGGGCATCTTAGCAGTGACTGCTTTTAGAAACACGGCTCTGTGCCTGCACCCTGCGGAGCCCAGCCAGCCCCGCTGGAGCCTCATAGGGGAGGCGGGCTCAGCTGCTGTGGTTGGGTGCTGGGGGCTGGCTAATGGCAGGTTCAACCTTGTCATCCAACGTGTGCCATGCCTTCCATAGAGGGGACAGGAGGACGGCTGGAACTCAGGCAGCCTGTGGCGGGATCCGGCTGGGTGGAGTGGGAGTGAGGGGTGTCCAAGGCCAGGCTCTAAGCTGAGCCCTCTCGTATCATCTCAACGCCCTCCCAGGGGAGTGTGCCTGCTCAAAGCCCTCTGGTGGCCTCCACAAAACATCAGGCCAGGGCTGATGGCTCTGCAGTATAAAGCACCTGCTTAGGAAAGTTTAGGCCAGCGCAAGGACTGAGGCTCAATCCCCAGCACCACATACTGTACCAACCCCACCTGCAGGGCAAGTGGAGCTGGCCATGATGCAAATAAATAGATAAATAAATAAATAAATACATAAATAAATAAAGTTTAAATAAACTAAACTAAAAAAAAAAAAAAATCAGGCCACCCAGCAGAACCAACAGGCACCTGCTATGTACCAGGCACGGGAAAAGGCAGGGGTAGAAGTCATGCTCACAAAGGCACTGCGTGACCCGATTCTACCTTCTCACTTTGTCCCTCTGCCCTTTCCTGCCACTGCCCTTGCCGACAAGACACACAGCCACCCCAAGCAGAAGCTCACTGTGATCCTAGATGACTCAGGACAACTTATCACCTGCTTCCCCTCTCCCTACCAGGCTGATCAGCCCTGCCCCCACTTCCAGCTGCTTTTGCAAAGCCCAATCCCCACACGGAATCAGGCCCTCAGGCTCTCTGCCGGTTCTGGACACAAAGCCTGGGGATCCAGGGCTCCTCTATCTGCCATCCGCCTCTGCTCTGAAGTCACACTGAGGTCCTTCCCACTGCCACCCTAACACATGGCAGATGTGTCCTGCCCGATCTAGCATATCGTGCTGCACGTGGGGGACAACCATGCTTCCTGGTCATGAGCATCGCAGCTCCCCTGGAACAACTGGCTTTCCACCAGAGCAAGGCCCTGGGTCTCATGCCATGGTGTGTGTGAGGACCCAGAACAGTGTGCGGCACATAGTAGGTACTCAATAAGCACCTGTTAGACCAGCAACTGGCACTTTTGAGTCACCTGCCACCTTCTTCCTGGACCCGGTTCTAGGGAAGAAGACTCCAGAGTCTCCCCAACCAGACCACCTTCCTGGCCAGATGACCAGGTGTCTGCATGCCTGCCTGCCTGCCTGCCTGCCTGCCTGCCTGTCTGTCTGTCTGTCTGTCCCTGGCTGGCTTCCTCTTCCTCAACCAAACCTCAGTTCCTAAATGAGGCCAGAGTCACTTGCCCTAGGGGCAGGATCAGCCCATCCCCCAAGCCAGGAGCAACTGTGGCCTCTCCCATCTGCCAGTCCACGAGACCAACATCCTTGGTGCCACCCCACTTTGTGTCCTATGTCCGGTCCAGACCCAATCACAGCAGTCCCACGGCAGGAAGAACAGACTCTTTGTCCCAAATGTGACCATCTAGCCCAGTGTTGGCTCCAAGAAGGCAGGGCTCACGAGAGTGACCATCGAAGCACACCGTGGCTGGGAGGCCACCACACCCTGCCCAGGATGCCTGGGTACCAGAAGCCACACACAAAGTTCCTTTTATGGAACAGGACAGCGGGTGGGGGCAGATGCCATGGCAGGGAACCCCAGGCTTGGATTTTCTCCAGGGCACAGCAAGCTTTGTTCTGACTCCCGCTTTGGCCCCGTCTGACAGCCTCCTCTGTGGGCACAGAGTCCAGGACCCCCAACCTCACCAAGGAGAGCCTCCCGAAGCTGGCCACAAAGGGACACAGTCAAGGACAGCAAGGCGCGGGCAGCCAGGCACCAGACACCCTGTCCTGTGGGGCTCTGCTGTGGCCCCACTGCTCTGGGTCCTCCTCGAGCACCTGATGGCAACCTGGGGGCATCTGGCACCAGTGGGCTTGCCCATAGTTGGGACAAAGCACCCAACACTAAAAGGGGAAGGATTTAACTGGCTCACGGTTTCAGGGGTTTAGTCACCTCGTGGCAGAAGGGCCTGATGGAGCAAAGCTGGCTGCAAGCAAAGCAGGGCACGGTGCCAGTGAGGGTGGGGCTGGGGACCACACATAGACCCCTGTAGCCACACTGGTGTGAGCACCCAAACACATACAGAAGTGGGTTCCTCTGACCTCCTCAGCAAGTGTCTCCCAGATCCACTAAGATCTCTGCCCACAGCCGGGAGGGACAGCTTGGGGACCAGCCAGCCAAGAAATAAAAAAACCCCAGTGATTCCACAGAAGGCAGGGGCCTTGGGGGCAGAGTTCCACTGCCAGACGCCCTGGGCCACCATCCAGCAGGAACTTGTCTGCTTCTCCCAGGCTCTCATGCCGCCAGCCCGGCGCACCATGAGACACTGCTTGGGCGGAAGGTCCCGAGTTCAGATTTCCCCTTTCCAACATGGCAGAGGGGAGGAGGCACTGGCGGAAGGCGCGTCCAGGGGTGGCGGCTGGGGTAGAGAAGTCCCTGAAAGCCAGCTGGGACGAGGTGGCCGCCCGGCCCCTCACAGCCAGCATCAAAGAGTGACAGCCAGACAGTGTCACCGCGGGGAAGGTCACGCACAGGTCAGTGCTGGCGGCACGGGAAGGGAGGGACCTATTTCCAAGCCCCATTCAGGAACCTCGGAGCATGCACAGATGTCTGACGCGCCAGACAACAAAGGGAAGGGTCTGGGACGCGCACCAGGAAGGCGGGTGTGGAGGGCTGGGTGTCTGGTGACCTCATGTGGGGCTTCCTCCCGCTGACCAGGAGCAAGGCCCAGGCCAGACTGGTGTCCTTCTCTGACACCTGTTGCTTGTTGCCCACTCTCCTGGCCTCCTGCCAATTTCCAGCTACAAAGGAACTAAGAGGTGGTCACGGTCCCAGGACCCCCTAGGGGCTCCCTAGGTCCCCCTAGGACCCTCTGTCCAGCACAGATACCATTTCTCCTAAGATGCTGAAGATGTACAGTGGCAAAGAACCCTGGGCCTTCGTGGCTAATGTGCCCTGTCTATCAAGTCAGGACTTGAGCGCCCTCTTGCCTAGAGCCCGGTGCATGATGGGGATCGGGTGGGATAGGTACCATTCCTGACAGGAAGAACAAAGGAGAAGATCCTGGGGAAAGCTTGCAGCAGTTCGCATCCCAGCTCTGACCTGAGATTGTTCGGAGCCTCAGTTTCCCCACCTGCAAACCGAGGATAACAATCCTGTCCCAGAGGAACAACTTGAAGATCAGACGAGACAATGCTGCCACCCACTCTGCCTTGGGCCTGGCAGGCACTGGGTACTGGCAAAAGAAAACCTGGAGAGAGGGACCCAGCGAAAAAGAACACGGAAGCCTCCATCCCCGGAACACAGTCCTGTGGGGTTTGGGTGGTTGGTAAGGAGCTCACCAAGCTCGTGATGGATGGAAGCAGAGGCAGGGCAGGTATTCCAGCTACTTCTACCCACCATCCGGACCCACAAGACTTGGTCACGTGACCCACCTCTCACCAACTCTGCCAAAAGCGCATTACACGGAAAACTAGGCACATAGGAGAAAATGGCGCCTTTACCACCCTGCCATCCTCACTGCTCCCGGGCTTCCCCAGAGCCTCTCACCCCTCTGGACAGGGTCTTCGGCCGGGAGCAAGCCGTGAAGTTTGGAAATGTTCCTCCCTGGGTACCCAGGTGGTGAACCCAGGTCAGGGTGGGCTCCTTTGGGGTTGCACGGAGTGGCTCTCGCCCAAGCTGAAGAGCAGGCCCTGCGCCTGCAGCCCCCGCCTGCTGGCCGGATACTTGGAATTCCACCGTACACACTCTGTCTTTGTACGTGGAGCTCGCTGCCTGGCTTGCTCCGGGACCACTAACCCAGAAACCGGACCCTCTGGGGGCCGCTAAGCCCCAGGAATGCAAATGTTTAAGGCCGCCCACCCAGGCCGCCCCTGCAGACTAAACTAAGGTCTAAGAGCTTTTTTCAGCGCAGTGTTTTTGGGGAAATTTGTTGTTTTCTTTTTTTGAGGGGGGCAGGAGGAGGAGGCTGACAGGAAGCGGACTATTTCCAGCACCTGTAATTACCCACTGCTCCTTTCATCAGAATCCTTGGCAAAGTCGCTCCCAGGGCCTGGGCCTGGAGGCGGGAGTCAGGACTCAGGAATTCACAAGTGGAAGGGCCAGACAAGGGGTGAGTAAAACGACTGTTTTACTTTTTTGCAGTGCTGGGGATTAAACGCAGGATCTTTGTGCTGAGGTCTAGCTCTAGGCCTTTTTATTTTGTGACAAGATCTCACTAAATCCAAGTTGCCCCAGCTGGACTGGAACGTGTGACCTTCCTGTCTCAGCTTCCTGGAATGATGGGATTAATTATAGGTACATGTCACCATGTCTGGCTGAGATGCCGATTTTAAAAAGAGCAGGTTCCAGCCTCGGAACAGGGGGCTTCCATCCTTTTATGTCCCCAGTGGATAGTAGCTGCATCCCACTAGACCTGGCCTCCTGGGGGCGGGCGGGGGGGGGGTTAGCCTAAAAGACACAGGTGACATAAATGAAAAACCCCCACAAGGCAACGGGAAATACACACATGGGCAGCCCTGAACAGACATGATCCTACACGGGAACAAAGGAATAGAGAAGGCTTAGCAGATTCAGTCTTCCTTCTGGCTGAAGGAACCCAAACCCTATCACGTACGAAGCACTGATCTAACCATGCAGGGTAACACCTAGCAGGATGGAGCCCTGTGGTATGTCGATGGGTCAAAGGTGATAGCTTTTCGGTCATCAAGGAGGAGGCTGGCTAGGTCATTCTCCCATCCAGCCACCCAACCACCTATCCATCCATATACCTACACACCCACTCACTCACCCACCTACGCATTCATTCATCTACCCACCTATCCATCCATCCATCTGTCCATCCATCCATACACACATACATACATACATACATACACCTACTCACCCACTCACCCACCCATGTACCTATTCATCCATCCATCCACCACCCATCTGTCCACTCATACAACCACCCATATGCCCACCCACCTATATACTCAACCATCCAGATCCCTGCCAAGTGCCCACATCCTCCAGCCACCATGCCAGGTGGGCATCAGGAACCCAACAGTGATCAACAAAATCTGCCTGGAAAACGTTCTGGGACCTTCTCCCCAGGATTCCTCACAAGTGAGGTCCCCAGCACCCTCAGGTCCCTCCTGTTCCACAGCTTGAAATCCTTCACAATGGAAAGAGGGTGGTAGGGGCTGGGGAGATAGCTCCGAGGCACAAGTGCCTGCTGGACAAGTGCAAGGTCGTGAGTTTGAACCCTGGTCCCACCAAAAAAAAAAAAAAGAAAGGAAAGAGGGTGCTGTGTGTACCCTTCCCCTGTGCACCAAGGAATAAGTGAGAACAAAGCGGCTGTTATAAGCACCCCACAAACAGTATTCAGGGGACACTGAAATGACAGGAGATCTCCAGGCCCTTGGGAGCCTCCTGAGGCACAAGAGAGATGGGGTACCTCCCATCGGTACCCACCGAGGAGGCAAGTCCCCTGGAGGTTAAAGCCATCTGGTACAGGAGGAAGCTATACATGAGGATGAATCTAACACACAGAGGGCGGTCCTGGTCACAGGGACAAGAACAGTTAATTGTCACTCTGCAGGCTGTCTCCTTCCGGCTCCAGCCCCTTGCTTAGGACACTGTCTGGTACTCACTCCAGAGTGTCTGTACACATCTGGAGGGGGAAGTCCCTACCACGCAAAGTGAGAAGGAAGAAACGGCAGCAGGGGGTGGGGACAGAGAAGCCACACTGATCTGGACAGCCACACCAAGCCTTTTACCAGCCCTAAGCAGGTACATCAGGCTGTACCGCAGTCATTGGACCCAGCTGCCTAGGACCCTGGACCCTGGCCACCAGGTGGCTTTTCACCTGAAGATGGCATGGGGTGGCCACAGAAACAGCCACAGAGGTGCAGCAGTCGCTTAGAGACATACACAACCCATCACCCTGCTGCCTGTCCTGTCTCTCCTCTCCACCACCCCTGCCCCTCTGCAGGGTGGACACTCAGGGCTGCTCCAGTTCAGGTTCCGATGCAAAGCTAGCCACAGTGAAGCAGGAACGCATGCAGGATGAAGACCTCACCATGCCGCTCTAATGCCTCTTGAGACCCAGTGAGGGCACCCCAGCCCACGCCAGGGCACCCCAGCCCATGCCAGGGTAGCTTCTTCACACATTACCATTGCCCACTCTAGTGGCTGTCCAGACCATGGACAGCAAGTCTTCGGGGATGGGGACCCCATCTGATCTGGCTGTATCTCCAGAGGTCCTTTCCAGCATGAAATCTGTCCAAACTGCTGAATGTACAAAAGAACAGTGCCCCAGCCCCCACAACTGTCTTCAGCTAGCCCCGCAGCAGTTCTGCAAAAGGACCTCCAGATGTGGGGTTTCCAGATGTGGAAACTGAGGCCCAAGGAGGTTAAAGAATGATCCAAGATCCAGGTCAAAGCTCACCGTATTCCCAGGAAAGGGTGGCCCTGGGCCAAAGAGGAGATGGCAAGGAGCCTGGCGGGCCACTAGGCAGGGCACCACACTGCTGGCTGCCTGTTCGGTTGCCACACAGCCTGGAGATGCTGTGCCCAGGCCATATCTACAGGGTCAGGGCAGGAGGCAGAGGCCCAGGCCAGAGAAGGCATGCAGCAGGGGGAACGGGACAGGGAGGCTCCCTCACCCTGGTCGAACCACGGGGCACCAGCCACCTCTGCATGCCCACCTTCACTTTCACCCCTGCCCACCCTCCGCCTGGCCCCCACAGACCTGCTCTCCCCAGGCACAGGAAGCACCAGGGCTCTAGGCTGCCTGGGAAGGGGGCTGGGCCCAGCTGCTTCCTATGCCCACCTAGCCTGGCACAGCCCACAGTGGTCCACTCAGCTTGCACTAGCTCTCGGGACATGGACTCTTCACACACATGTGGGAGAAACAGAAGGCCCAGGAGGAATGAACAGCTCCCACCCAGGCAGCCAGGAAGCTGCAGGGCCTCAGAAAGCAAATCGGCCCCTTTGTCACAGGAAGCCAGAGACGCACACCTTTGACACCGTCCTGGCCTGGGGCCTGAGTCACCAACCCGGATGGACAGTGAGGTGATCCACTGGGCACTTGCTGGATCTCCAGGTCCCAGCCGGGCTGCGCTGGGTTTGCACCCACACCGCCATCCACTGGCCGGGAATCTCTCTCCCCTTCCCATTGCTCTCAGGTTCTCCCACCAGCCCACACAAGGCCCAGCCTCCTCCAGGAAGCCTCTCAGCATCACAGGTCAAGCAGTCGTGTATCTGCATCAAAGCCCGCTGGGGCGCAGGGGGCCTCTCCTGCTCCTGGGCCCTTTGACCTTGGGTTGCATGGTTTGCAAGACTGCTGGGTATTTCCTTCCAGGCAGCGCACAGCACCCTCTGAGGCCGGGATGGAGGCCTTAAGACCCTCCAACATGCGGGTCCCTGGGCCTGGGGTCCCAGCTGTTGGAAGGATGATGCCAGATAGCCTGCTTCCTTCCAGGCCTAGCCCCCATTTCACAGAGGGAAACTGAGACTCAGAAGGTTAAAAACACTAAGCCCAAGTACCAAGCTGTAGCCACCAACCCCAGGTCTTAGTCAGGCCCAGAACTGCCTCAGCTTCGCATCCAGGCTGGACACGGCTCCCAGGGTGGCCCTCACTCGGGAGGAGCAGCCACGGTCCTAAGGAAAGGTGGTGTAATCCACCACACCGGGAAGCTGAGACAGGAGGATCACAGGGCTACGGATATAGCTCAAGACAGAGGCCCTGAGTACCCCTTTACCACCACCACCATCCCCCCCAAAAAAGAATGAGGAGCAAAGGAGGAAAAGAAGCAGGAAGCAAGCAGGCTGGCTACACCCACACGTGTCACTGAACCGATGCCCAGTCCAGGACTGCAGGACACACATGCTCCAGGACATGCGGCCCTGCACACGGGTTCCTTCAGCAGCCCCGCTCACCCTTCTGGGCCCACCGTCAGGGCACAGCTGCAAGCCTCCTTGGCCAGCAACAGAAGGCTCTACCCTCAGTTCAGGGCACAGCAGAGGCCCCAGACCCTGTCCATTGCCAGCGCCAAAGTCCCCTGGCCACAGCCAGCTCTCTGGACCCAATGGGCATGCTGCCATCATTTGGCTGGGGGTACACGAGAGGACAGCCCGCACCCATATGCACCCCACTCTCCCCTCCCTGCCCCTGGGAGCTGCTTCTCAGCCCTGCGGCAGCAGAAGCTGGAGAGTGTCCCCGGTCCACATCCTGAGTACTGTGCACCAGGATGGGCACCGTCTCCCCTGGCATGGCGCCCGTGCTCTCTGCCCAGCACCCCTCCTCCTGCCTGGTGAGGACAGTGCTGAGCCGCAAAGAGCCCTGGTCGGGCGCTGCGGCTCCTGGGCAGCCTGGGGACCAAGCCGTGCCGCTCCCCACCCCCTGACCTCTGGCACCTGGTCTTGCTTGTGAGTGACTAAGTGGTTTTTCCTTGGAGGCTGCCATCAGCCAGGGGCCCCACTAGCTGTGGAACTGTACCAGGGTGCCTGGAGCTGCACGCGCAAAACCTGTAATTAGCGAGTCCTCTTCCTGGGAAAGAAAATCCCTCCATGTTTTGTTTTGTTTTATTTTCCCCTTAAATGAAACAAATCCACCCACGCAGTTACTGGAAATGCAAGCATGTGAAACTGAGCCGTTTGCAGAGAGAATTAGTCAGCAACCTTGTGCGCAGGGCGCTCTGGGAGGTGGGGCCACCCCAGCCCCTGAGGTTCCCCAGCCTGAAGGGGGACCAGGTGACTCTGACTTCCCACCTGCTCGAAGTGCCCTCTCAAGGCCAGCTGATGCCCTGCTAGGGGCTCCCACTTAGGGCGCCCAGTCAGTACCCAGGGCCAGTTCTGTGTCCCAGGGTGCAGAGCGGGGGAGTGGGGGGCAAAGCAGGCAGAGCCCTGGCTTGGAATCCACATCACCTTCGCATCCCATCCCACGAAGGTACAGGAGCCCCTTGGCACCTCAGCCTCCCCATGTGCAAAGTGGGGGTGGGCGACAGAATATATGGGAGGGTATGATGCTATCAGAACCACCAACTGCAATGTCCCCAACGCACATAGAGCCATCATGAAGGGGGTGGTTGGGTCCCTGTCTGATGTCCCAAAGGCAACCTCAAGATCGGTGTAGCTGTCCCAGGCTCTGTCAGTGGAGCAGCTCAGGCCTCCTGTCAGGGTGGGATCTGTGTCCGGCTGGTTCCCAGCCCTGCGTTTTACCCACAGCGCAGCCTGGTATGGAGGTGAGCAGTGGGCCAGCCCAAGCGCTGGTGGGAAGGGGATGCACGTTGAGTGTCTCCTGCCCTTCATATCTGGACAGGAAAAGCCAATTCACCCAACAGACGCTTCATTTGAAACCAGCAGTATTGTGACCTTAAAAACAAGCAAGTGCCCCCAGTGAATGAGGTGATAATGTTTCAAAAGGCCTGCATCCCTGGGCTTCTCTTGGGGGAAAGAAAAGGGCTCAAGAGCCCTGTGTCCTCCCCTCCCGGCCCTAGGACCTGCAAGTCTATGACCTAGTTTAATACCCTCATTTGATTTAGGAACTCGACCTCAGCCTCTTGCCACTGGAAATATCCACCGGAAGCATCCTGGCGGAAGGTACTGAAAGCCTGAAACTTAGGACTGACTTTTCCTGGACAAAAACAGCCCATGTAAGGAGGTCTGTGCCCTAGCCTGGAGGGCTGGGGACAAATCTCTGGGCATGCCAGGGTGCTGCCCTGCCACCCTGCCTGCCGTCTCTGCATTTCCAACCCAAGGGGAGCACAGAGGAGTCGCAGGGGCTGAAGGGAGAGCCTCAGGACAGCTCCCAAGCCTGCCTGCTCCTTGCGTGTTTCCAGGGAGTGGAAGGATTCTGAGGGGTGTGGCCAGGTCCGCTCAGCCCAGCACATGCCAAAGATGTCCAGCAGGCCTTTGGGACATCTTTGACTGTCGGGGTCACTCCTGAGAAGTTCAGGGCCAGGATCTCCACTTTCTCACCACTCCAGTGACTTCCCCTCAGTCCACCCAACCATCACCAAGCACCTGCTCAGAGCTGGCCCCTGGACACTGCAGTGGGCTGGCTGGCGGGACATGAAATGCACTGTGTCCAGCCTGACCTCTTGTATGTCCCTGGGCAAGTCATTCAACTCTATTTTTGTTTTTGCTATGTATTCTAGGCCGATCCTCCTGCTTCCCAAGTGCTGAGATTACAGGTGTGCACCACCACACCCAGGGCGTGTATTTTCAAGGCTTCCATTTCCCATCTGTACAATGGGTCCAGCAGCTACACAGGACAGGGCTGTGGGCAGCAGTGCACATTGAAGCCAGTCACCGTCAAGGGCTCTGCGTGCATGGGGCACCACGCCACAGACTCCAGTGACTTTGGGAGCCCAAACTCCCAGGGGGCAGCTTTCCTTGGGTACTTTCCAACCCAAGCCACCAAGTCCCCACAAGCTCCTCCCAGCCTCACAAGGCAGCCATCCAAGAAACACCCTGCGTGGTGACCTGCATTTCTGGACCTTGGGAGAACTGTCCCCCACCTCCCACCATCTTGTCCCCACCCACAGGAGGAGAAGCAAATCCAAGCTGGCATCCTTGGCTATCTGAATGTGCACAGGGGCTGAAGCTCATCAGCGTGGATGTTCACAGCAGGTCAGCCACACGGCATTTAAACCACACCAGAAAGTGGATCCAGCCTGAGCTCCCACTGTCTACACCCAGGGAGGCAGTACTACACAGGCTATGGGATCCAGTGAGCATGGGCAGACCTGTGGGAGTTCAGAGGGAAAGAAGGCCGGGCACAAGTTACACCATGACAAAGGCTGCGTCCATGCTCTGAGGCTTCCCCTATCTCAAGGCTTAGGGACCGGCTTTGTCAACGTGGAAATCCATCCCCATTTTCTACTGGGCCTAAGCTCAGTGGGTTTATCTGGGTAAGGCAAAGGCCCCACTCAGCACCCCAGAGAAAGTGCCCCTTCCCCAGGGTTGTTCCTCAGAGAAAAAAGAGGAGTCACTCACACTCCAAGTCCCCCAGACATAGCAGGTGGAGCCACTTTTCACGCCTGACACCTGACAGCTCTCAGAAGCTTCCTTGGGGTTTCCTGCTGGACCCTGGGACTGGTGACTTGCATCTAAGCCCAACAGTGGCTGCAAGCATTTCTGGGAGTCAGTAGAAGCGGACGGGCGGGAGAAGGCCGCTCATCCTGGGTGCCATGTTAAACCTCATACAGAGCCTTGTCCCCATGCTCCCGAATAAAAGGAGGACCCTGTGGTCTATCTCCCCTTCTCCCCCACTCTGGCAACCCTGACGTCCTGCAGGAACCTGGAGGCAGTGTCCCAGGGGCAGCTCCTTCATTTCAGCAGCAGCCTCTGCCCCAAGCACAAGACCCACCTGACCCTTTCTAGGACTCAGATTCATTCTTAAGCCAGACAGGTCTTTCCCTGGACCTCAAAGAAATGAGGGAATACGCAGAGATGGCTGCTGCCCCTGGTCAGGGCCTGGGATTCACCCTATCAGCCCCTGCTCTTGTCTGTGTCTGAAATTTTCCATCATAAAATGCACAGCCTGTGAGCAGAGGCCAACCTCAGCTGCGGCGAGACGCATTCGGGGAAGAAAGAGAGCTAGTCATGGGGAGGGCCCGGCCCAGACGCGCCTCCGGGCGGCCCTGTCTGGGCACCTCGCGCGGCGTAGGCACTATGACAGCCGGGACAGAGCCACCATTCAGGGAACAGTGGCTGAAAGGCGAAGGAATTTGTAAAAAGAGAGAAGAAACCTTTATCCTGGGCCATCTGTCCAGACAGCCCTGCGTGTGGCCTGGTGGCTGGGAAGACACGAACTGAGGGGCAATGGAGGGCAAGAGATGGGAAGCGGGGGTGGGGGACCCGCCCACGCAGGATACCACAGCTCCACAGTTCTGCAGAGACCAGGAGAGGCTCAGGAAGGAGCCCCGACCCTTGAGTATCACGCAGAGGCGCGGACAACAAAGCGTCTTCACAGCTTCTTAAGTACAGGTGGCGTTTTTCAACAGCACTTCTTAAAATCTCCAAGCCAGAAGAGAGGACACCACGGGGGGG
>PVJA010002668.1:0-47210 GCA_004027025.1 Myocastor coypus
TTTTGAGACAGGGTCTCACTATGCAGTTGAGGCTGGCCTTGAGCTCACTTTTGTAGCCCAGGCTGGTCTCGAACTCGCACCGATCCTCCTGCCTCCACCTCCCAAGTGCTGGGATTACAGGTGTGCGCCACCACGCCCGGCTTTGTTTTGTTTATTTATTTATTTTTATGGCTGGCTTAGCCTGCCCTGAGGGCAGGGCTGGTGCAGCATGTAGTGCTGGGGATCGAACCACAGTCCCTGAAGCTGCCTAAGCTTTCCTAAGCAAGCACTTTAGACTGCTGAGCCATCCTGCCGGGCCCAGGATCTTTGTTTTAATGGATAGTTTTCCATCCCTGCACAGCTAAGGGATGTTTTCCTTGGACTTTTAAAGTTCCAAGAGTGATTATAGTGTTCCTTCAAATAAATCCCAAAACTTAAATGTATGAGAAGATCACAGCTTTTCTATCTTTATAATAATAGAGTGTAATAAGGCAGACAATGCTCCTTTCATGGTCAAAAACATTAGAATTATTTTAAAATAATGTGCTTGTTTTCATCTTTTTGATGAAATTTGTTTGGCTCTCATACAACTTATTGTATTGCCAACTATCAATTCAGTGTTTTTATATAAGTAGTCAACATATTCCAAAATATTATTAAGGCAGCGAAGCATGCCTGGCCTTTCTACTAAGAAGAAAGCCTTCCTTTTTGTAATGTTAAGTTTGTTTTAACATTTAAAGATATATCAGTATTGCATCAAATCATAAATGTATGGTGAAGAATGTCATAAGCATTATTTTCTATTTATCTGTGAATAATACCACAAGTATCATGTTATATTAGATTTATAAAATCACTTGGAAAATGATGCACATAAATGCAGTAGAAAGGGAATTATATATTTCTATATATATAAATACTTTGGCTACTGACATATATTGATACATACATATATATATATGATGCTATGAAAATTAAACTGGCCAAGTATTGTCTCTACACAACCTGCAGCCCTGAGGTACACCTGATTTTTTTTGATTTAGGACAGGTTCTATGGCGTTCACAGGGTCTCCTATGAGGATCAGACTCATAGTGATCCACTTGTTTACAGCCTCCCAAGAGCTGAGATTACAGGCATTCACCACCACACCCAGTCTCAATTGCCATCTCAGCACATCATGGGGGAAGGGAGAGACCTAGCATGGCAGGCCCCGGGATCAAACCCTGGCCCCTGCGCCTGCTTGCAAGCACTTCAATCCACTGAGCTATTTGGCTGGCCCAAACCTGATTTCTTGATAGTAAAAATGCTCAGTTTAGGTTCTATATAAGTATACTAAAAATAGTCATCTCTCTGCTCGCTTCGGAAGCACATGTACTAAAATTGGAACAATAAAAATGGTTCTCCTCTCTGTTACTGTCACTGCTATTAGTAAGAATTCATGCTAAAAGAAGTAAACTGTGATGACAAATTTCTTAAACTCAATCTTAACTTCTCTTACATTCACCCCTCCAGATAGTAGTATTTCTACAGACCTAACAAATTACAAAGATATTATCTAATTAATAAAGGTACTGAAATTGTTTTCACCTGTAAAATTTATTCTAGAAATAGAAAAATCAAAAAAAGAAGCATTTTTTTTTCATTTGACTTAAGTCACATACTTGTAAGAAATTAGTTCCTTTGCTGTAAAGATCTAACTTGAGACATATCACAGCTCAGCTGACGTCTGCCCTTAGGACTTAAATAACAAAATGAAACAAAATGGAAGATAAAAGACATTTTAAATTCAGAAGTATTAATTACAGTTTTACTTTTTACATGGGAATATTTCCAAAATGAAAACTTATCCCATCCAGCTTCCTTGGATGGTGGCTAGACAGATGCAAGAAAAATAAGTGCATAAAACTAAAATTATTATACATATAAGAAATGCATAATTTACATATAATTCAACATATATAAACTATATACATGTATATACAAGGTATATACATATATAGTAGCGCTATGTATATATGTACACACACATGATTGCCCAATTACACACGTGTTATTGCTCCTATTCCCTTTAAAAGATCTACAATGTGTTAAACAGAACACTTATAGGGTGATCTAATGATATTTATGTCCCGTTCACCTGAATTTTCACAGGTAAGAATTTGAGCTGAATATATGTAATGAAAGTCCAGGTTCCAGTGAAATTAGCTCAGATGACTGCAGATGGGGCTGTTTTCACTGTTTTCTCTCACAGTACTCTTGACTTTTACTGTCACGTACCTCATATTTTGGAAAACGTTTCTTGAAGATTTCCTTTGTCCTAGCCATTTGATGAAAGCACAGCATGTATTAGCTTAAGCAATAATTTGCCAAAGGACTGGCCTGTACAAAAAATGAATTTACAATAAATAAATCAAATAATGCTCTATACGTTATTTAAAAAGTTTTCCTGTGGTAAGACTACATCATGAGTTTCCATAGTCTGAGACACAAATATGGTTCTTTTCACATTGCAAGATCATAGGCCTGAAATTCCCAAATAAGGAGGAGGATGAGGGAGAAAGGCAAAAACCGTCGAAGTCAGTCATTAGACTTTCCTTGTGATTCCCTCTTTGAATTTTTATTAAAATATGGTATTCAGTATCCTTATTTTTAAAATAGTTTTCAATTAGATAAAATAATATTTATTTTTAAATAAAAATATAGTCACTCACATAAATAACATACAATGATATATAACATGTTTAAACTATTCTGAATTGAACTAGTACTTCATTCACAATTACTTTCTACTAATAATGTGTAGTTCAAAGGATATTACAATGTTTTTTTCCAGATATTGTTAATATAATTGCTAGTAAAAATAAGAATAGATAATAGCAAATATCTGTCAAATATTGGTTTACTTTAGTAGCTGGCCGTTGCTATGAAATGAATTATCTATTTTTTCAAAAAAATAAGTGTTTTATCTGTGAAAAAATGTAAACAACATTCTAATCTGTAGCTGTATTAATATCCATGACACCGGAATACATATCTGGTATTTACAAATTAAAGATAAATGAAGCAATTTTAATGCAAATTTAAAATAAGTGACTTAGCCAAGATGTCAACCAATCATCGACAAGGTAAAAAAATAATAATGTCATCTTGAATACAAAGCTCCATTCTCATAGGAATTTATTTTCACAAGGAGGAATCAATGTATTCCTCTTTCCAGAGTGAAATTACTGCTTGTATTTAAGACAAGATAGTCTCACTCTCTGTAGTTGATAAACAAAGAATAAACATTATAATTACCAGACATATTATCATTTGATATGGTTGATGGAGATTCAGTTTTTAAATGTCAAAAGCACCAGCTTCATTAAGGATTGTACTTCAATCTGATTTGTATAATGTAAAATGTTTTGAATGTGTGCATGGTTATTAAACAAATGGTTATTAATGTCAGAGATGTATAGATTAGCATTTGAGATTTACATGTACTACACTGAAATATTTGAATAAGAGGAATGGAACTATGATAAATCTCTAGCTTACAGAGTTTTAAAAGCCAAGGCTTTCTGTACCTTAAAAAAAAAAAAAAAAATCAGGGAAGAAGAGGAGTGACTGCAAAAGAGGAGGTGAGATCCCCGGGAAAGACATAACCTGTGGGAAAGTTAAAAATACAAGGAGGGCAGGCCGGGGAGGCGACTCTCTCGTGGTCGCTGAGACAAGGACCATGGTGAGTTCGAGGCCAGCCTGAGCTACATAATGAAACCCTGTCTTGACAAAAGCCGCAAAGGAACAGAAGAGAAAGAGAGGAGAAAATTGACATTTAATAGTGGGACTGACTGTCTTGAGTAAGGATACTTTCATTTTAATATTTTCCATAAAGTAATAGTAAATTATGTCCACATATTCCCTAAATGAATTTTAAAAGATACTTCAAATAATTGAGGGTAAAATGTATAGGTACAGCATATGAAATGCAAGATACTCCTGAAAAGTTGCACTTTGTGTTGTTATGTCGGTATATTTAATTTTCTGTGTGATTGTTATATATGATTTATCAAGGGTTAAGTGGGTTTTAGATATTCTTATGCTTTTTTTTTTTTTTTTTCTTTAATGAAGTGTCTTAATGCTTTATCTACAACCCAGCTTTGAAAAGCGCTGGTCTTAGTCGTTTTTGTGGGAAAAATATACTGTAAGGCATCAGTGACTTGAGATGAATTACATTCAACACGTAATGATAATTTCTACTGAGAGCAGCGTGAAGAAACGCTAGCAGAAAACACTTGGCTAAAATTCTGTGGCTACCAACGCTATGGATCGGTGGAGCTCTGCTGCCCTCTACTGGCCTAGCACAATACACGCCTGCCTCAAAACGGATTTCTTATCAAGATACTGGCATCCTAAAAGCCAATTTTCTTTGGTTTCATGCACAGGTAAATGGAACACAACTTGGATTATTGTCAAGTTAATTTTCCCAAATCATTTCAACGTCATACAGAAAATAACACTCATTCAGCATTCTGTGTTTTAAGTTCAAACATTCCTGGGCCCTTTGTAGTCAGTGGTCAGGAGAAACAGTGCCTAGAGATTACAATGACAACTTTCATACGTAGTGGCCTTCTGACAGTCAAAGTGGCTTCAAGGCCTCTGATTCTGACGGTCACCTATATGTGGGTGGGGTGGAGTGTTGGTGAGGATATAATTTTACTGCCTAATTTCGTACAGATAGCTTTCACTACTTCCTTTAAGTCATTTACTATCTTAAGATACATGGATCCTTGAATGCCCTCGTCTAAGAAGCCCTGTACTTCTTAGCAATCTAGTTGCTTTATTTTCTTGCAAACGCATCATGCCTGAAAAACAGTGCCTTGCTGGAGTACTAATGTTGGAATTCACAGTCCAAGACAAAGAAATGAACTGCAACTCAGCCATTGTTGGGTCCCAATCGCATCCTGATATAGAGTAAGGGCAATCGATTATAAGACTTATCAATATCACAGTGCATCAAACTTGTTAATAAATTAGTGTTCTGTATAACAAGTAAAAGACATAATTCCTTTAAAATGGGCGCACAAAAGGCATGGCATAGCTGTAGCTTAAGATTTAAGCTTTGTATCCTCTATATATAATGTATTATGATTTTCAAAATCTTTTTATTAGGAAAGCTATACCAGACGCATAATCACTATACAATGATTAAACATTACCTTTACAGTTTATAATCACTGAAATTACAGAATAAATATATACACATTTCTTTTGAATCTTTGTGTGTGAGAGAGAAAACATTAAAAGTGCTTCCTACAAAGCTGTTAGTGATATATACCAGTTGCTTTTTTATTTTTAATATTTTATATATATATATATATATATATATATATATATATATATATATATATAAGAAAGTGCAGATGTTCTCCAAAAAATCTTGGCGTCAGGATGAATTTTCACACAGGGTGCTTATCCCTACATGTTTCCACCAGTTAAACCACCAGGCTTTCGCTTCGGTAGGCTCCAGCCTCAAACGTGGCTTTTCCCAGGGCCCTAGGAGAGCCACCGAGCTGTACACTAGGAGTGAGGGGCGGGTGAGGCCGTGGAGAGGGGAGGAATGGGTCAAACCCGAACTGAGCAGATGGGGCTGCAAGGGAGGCGCGTGTGCGTGTGCGTGTGTGCATGTGCGTGTGCGTGTGTGTGTGTGTGTGTGTGTGTGTGTGCGCGTGCGCGTGTGAGTACGCACCTGCACCAACTGCAGGTTTAGGAACCTAACTGTACGCAGGGATTTGTGGTTTGCTTATAGGAGTATGTGAGAGAGACCAGAGACTGAGAGCATTCCAGCAAGACCCGCCCCTCCCTCCTCCCCGTCTTGCAGTTTTCAGGCATGCAGCAAACTGCATTGTTAATACATGTACAGAAACTGTGCCACGGTGGAAGGGGAAACAGAGCCACAAACGTCAATCCCCCCTCCCCTTTCAAACAAAACTACATTTAAAGGGGAAAAAAAGTTACTGAAAATAAAAGGACATATTGAATTTTACTTAATTAGGATCAATACAACGACCCCTCAATATACCTTATACATGGCACAGTCAAAGTCTCAGGTTTCGGTATAAAAAAATAATGATAACATTTGCTGGCAAAAGTCTGCGAAGGCACTTCATTGATTAATGGTCTGAGTATGGCCCTTCCTCCAATCACAGCCGAGGGGAGAGCGTACGTCTGAATTCTCTAGTTATCATGCGGTTTCAATTCTGTTCCGGGCAGGGAAGATTGTGAGGATGAAGGAACTGGGACACACGGAAAAGGAGCAAAGGGCCTATTTCTTTTGTTTTCCTTTTCTTTTGGAAAAAAAAAAAAAAACATTAATTAATTTTCTCCTTTCTGTTAGAACCGATATGATGTTTTTTCCAGGACTTCGAGGTAATCCGGCTTAGTTTGAAGTTTGGCCCTTAACTCGAGGTAATCATTTTTTTGGGTTTGGTGGTCTGTGAAGCCCTTTCCAGCTGAGAAGAGAAGGGTTTCCTTGAGCCTGGCGTCGTGCTGTAAGTCTGGGTACTGCATGCCAGGGGGGTGGACATGGAGTTCCTTTAATTTGGGCACTGTGCCATAGAGGCAGTCCACGAAGCCCACCGTGCAGGGCGCCGGCTGCGGCCTCTCCCGGTCAAGCAGCATGCTGCCCCCGGTACAGCCGCCCCCAGGCGGGAACAGCACCACCCCACCGTTCTTCTCGTGGTGGCGGAACGCAGTTAAGTCTCCCCCAGCTCCCCCAGCTCCCCCCGGAGCCCCGCCAACTGCAGAGCGGTGAGGGTGAGGGTGGTGCTGATTCAGCGTCACGATGGTGTTGAGCTGGGAGCTGGACACCGCCAGGGCCCACTCCTTCTCCTTCTCCAGCAAGGTCCGGTAATTGCCGTGGGACTCCTTGGCCGCCTCTACAAACTGCTCGCTGCCTAGGAGAACCTCCCCCATTCCAGGCGGCTGCGTCCCGGGCCCCCCACGTTCTGCGCTGTCTGCCTCCTGCGCCGCTGCGGCAACTGCTTCCTCCTCCTCCCGAGGCTTGTAGATGGGGTTGTTACACATCTGGGTGACAGGGTGCGGTATGTACTCGTACACGTGACCCACAGGCGGGGCCTTCTCGGGCGAGGAAAGATTCGGTCGGCCTGCACCCCCACTTCCGCCGCCTCCTCCTCCACCATCCTCAAACAGCCTGTGGCACTGCATCTGGATGCCAGTGAGGTCCACGCCTTCCTGCCGCTTGCTTCTAAAGGGCAGCTTCTTCCGACGTCGCCGGAGCACATAGGCGAAGAGGCCGGCAGCAACAAATACTGTCAAAAAGAACAGAACCAGCAGGCTGAGAATCAACACAGAAAGCGGCACAGGGCCCCCAGGCGGAGATAATTCATAAGGCGATACACTCGTCGGGCCCCCAACGAGGTGAGAATCTCCAGGATGGGCTGGGGACGCTCCAGCTGGGGCGACATGCAGCATCTCTGGACATAAAACTTCCAGCTCGATGGTGCGTACGTCTCTGTGTGTGAGGTTCTCGGGGCTCCTGCAGAGCACGTCTCCCACCACACTGACGGAGCTGATGGTTTCGATCCACTGCTTGAAGGGGACCAGGTCACACGTGCAGTCCCAGGGGTTCTCATTGAGGTCTATCTGCACAATGGCATTCAAGTGTTCTAGCACGCCTGCCACCGGAAGATAGAGGAAGTAGTTCTTTCTCAAGTTCAGCCGAGCCAGGGATGTGCCCGCGAAGGCGTCGGTGGGCAGAGTCCTCAGCAAGTTGTTGTTGAGGAACAGCAGCTTCAAGTTGGGCATGAGGCTGAAGGCTGCAGGCTGAATTTCCCGGATAACGTTGAACTCAAAGTACAAGTAGTGCAAACTCTGGAGGCCTCGGAACATGCCCGGGGTCAGCTTCTCTATGTCGTTGCCATTGAGAAACAGACTTTTTAGGTTGGGTAAGTTGATGAAGGCCCCATCCTGGACGTAAGAAATGCGGTTGTTCCCCAGATGCAAGAGATCCAAAGAAGAAAAATTCCAAAAATCAGAGCGGTATATTTTCTGAATCAGATTGCTACTCAGGTACAGTTTTTTGGCATTCAGTGGCCTTGGAAGAAGTTCAGAAATGTTATTAAATCCTCGCTCCTTGCAGTTGACAGTCAAGCCAAGGTCGTTGATGTGCAAATTACAGGTACATCCAGTCGGGCATATGATGGGGATTGGTGGTCTGGTCTGGTAAGGGGCAATAGGAGGTTGATTTGGTCCAGGATACAAAGCTTGGGACGTAGAGGGTGGTCTTGGTGTTCGGGGCTGTTTGGTGGGCTTGGGCTGTTTATTTGAAGACTTGTATTCAACAGAAGAAGCTGTAAAATGGACAGAGGACAGCATGGAGGAAGGCTTAGTTGGCCATGCATTTTCCTTGCTTGAGGACAAGTGAGGGACCCCCAAACTGGCCTCCACCTCAGAGTCAGACAACAAGGGGCAGAGTTCTGCCTTTCTGATTTCTCGAAGGTCTTTTCCATGGAAATGGAAAGGGGTCTCGCAGGTGATGTCACCCACCAGGGCAGTGTAAGGAATGCGCTCCAGCCAGCTCTTCAGCTGCACAATTTCACATGTACAGTTCCAGGGATTTTCTTCTAGCTGGAGCTCCATAAGGCTTCTGCCAATGTGATCTAGCATTCCTCGGTAGAAAAGAACTTTTAACCGGTTTCCACGTAAGTCCAAGTGAGTTAAAGAGACAGCCTTAAATAAATTGGTGGGGAGCATGGGGATAAGATTATCATTTAAAATCAGAACCCTCAATTTACTTAGGTTCCGAAATGCTCCACTCTCAATGCGTTTAATGACATTGTAATCTGCCTGCAGGTATTCCAGACTCTCCAAGCCAAGGAAGGTGTCATTTCTGAAGACATCCAGTTTATTCTCATGTAGGTATAGCCTCTTTAAGATCCTAAGACCATTGAAAGCTCCCATTTGAATGTCCTGCAAGGCATTGTTCCCAAGGTTAATGGACACGGCATTATTCAAATGAAGAAAACTGTTGGTGTATAATTTCCTCATTGAATTCCTCTGCAGATACAGTTTAAAAGGTCTTGACCAAAATTCAGTAATCTGACTAATATTTGTAAATCCTTTACTGTCACAATGTATATGGAAGAGGCTTTCTTTAACTTCACAGTAGCAAGGATCAAAACAGGGCTCCTCTATTTCCTCTGAGTCCTCTATCAGGGGAATCGGGGTAGTCCATCCTAGAGCAATTGTGCTTAGAAGAATTATCCACAACATCCTCCCTCTGGGAAGCATCTCAACTATGGAAGGTTTCATCATTCGCGGTTGATTACAAAACTGCAACAGAAATAAAGATGCAGATTTTTAGCTTTTCGTCATGTACTATTTTAATTGACTCCTACATGTGGGGCTATTTAAGAGCCACCTAAAGACTTCAGCAACTACAAGCTGACAATCAAAATGAGCAAGCAACATGTTTAATGTTTACAGTGTGCCCTATATTTTAATCTTAGAAGACTCTGAAATGTTGAAACAGGCAGAGACAGTTTCTTGAACCAAACCCTACTTGGTAAGTGACATATCTCATGAACAAAAGCAGCTTGCATCGTTCTCACAGAAAACAACAGAACTGGAATACTGGGCGGCCTTTTCAGCATAGGCAGAGCCACTGGTAATGGCAATAACTTAGCCTTTGCACTGCACTTGTTTAGCTTTTAAAATTCAAACTGACCTTAAAGATGCCCATTGTGAATCTTATTCCCTGACGGAAAAATATTGTTCTTCTCAATATACATTTCTGTTGTTAAAAAGACACAAGAGGGGCTGGGGAGATAGCTCCGAGGCACAAGTGCCTGCTGGGCAAGTGCAAGGTCGTGAGTTTGAACCCTGGTCCCACAAAAAAAAAAAAAAAAGACACAAGCTACCCTGAAGCTATTAATAGCTATTAATGATAGAGTATGGACCCACTGCTCAGGATCCTGTGCTGACATGAATACGGCGCTGGTATCTTAAGAAAAGTTGAGACTTCTTTTAAGAAACTATCAGGCATGCTTCATTACAGTGTACAGTCACCTCCTATACCCTCCAACCCCTTCGGCAGAACTGATTATTGGCACTTTCTTTGATTAAATAACTTCTATGTGCTTTATTATTTGACTATTTAAAGTGTTTAGGAAAGATCAGCCCTTCTAAAGAGCATGCCCTTGCAGTCCTGAGAGCTAAATATAGTGACAACTAAGGGTTGCCGAGCCTGGGAGTGTCTGAATTTAAACACTTGCAGAGCTTAGTTGGGAATGTCTTTCTTTGCCTTCGTGATCAACTGAGGCACCCTAAAAATCTAGAAGCTCTTGTGGCTGATTACAGGTGGAGGGGAGAGGCCAGGGACGGTGAAAACCCCATTTCTTATCTGCTGATAAATGATCTATCACATGAAATACATTCCAGAAAAAAAAAAAAAATACCTTTTCCAATCACAAAACATGAATGCAATGCACTATTCTAAAAACACACAGAGTTTCCCTTATGGCTGTCTTTCCTTGTCTAGTATCATCAGTACATGACAATTTGTCTATAAATAAATTATAACACAGCTTTATTACATTGCCTTCCCTCAGTCATTAGAGGATCAATCGAAACTGAATGGATAATTTCAATCAATCAAATTGAATCATAGTTTCAAACACGTACTTTCTCCACACACATACATATACACATCAAGGATGTATTTCTTAAGTTGAAAAATAGTGATCTAATTTATAGGAAAAGGGCTAAAAATTTATCTTGGCGGTGAACTTACATGTAATGAACATAGCTGTAAGGAAAACAAGAAACCTGAGAAAGCAAAGAGAAATCTGCCTCGGGGGTGCAAGACTCAATTTTTAGAAACAATTAAATGAAAAGAGAGAGGGTGAGAGAAAAGGCAGACGAGCTGTATTGCAGCATCAGTTAGTCTTCCCCGCTGGCTGAGAAAATATTAAAATCTATTTAAGTTCTTTCTTCCTCACCATCTTCTCTTAAACATTTTTCCTGTTTTCCACACCCCTGCGGTTCAGGCAAGACAGGCTCCAGAGGTCTTTGACTTACCTATTTTGCAGATTTTTATTTTTGAGCATCGAGCAGGGGGAGGGGGGCTGGAGTTTAAGGACTCTCGCTTGTTCTCCGTCCCTCCCTTCCTCTAGGCTGAAGCTGAAGCCAAAGGGGATGGGGGCGGGGAGCGGGGGTCTGAAGGGGGAGAAAAGCAAGCTCGAGACGTGCAGAGAATGCAATGCGCTCTTCAATGGGCTTCTTTAGGATGCAGAGCTGCCGCTTGGCAAGGTCCGCGGCGGAGGGAGAAGGGGCCGCAGCAGGCTTCCAGGTCCGCCGCCGCTGCCTCGGCCGCCGCGGCCGCGGAAGCTGCTCTCCGGGGGTACCGGTAGCACCCCATTGGGCATTGGGAGGAAGGGCGGGAGGAAGAAGGCTTGATCAGAGCGCAGGATCTCGGACTTCTCTCGCGCTGCCTTGTTTTTTTTTTGCCCCCCCCCCTTTCTTTTTTCTTTTTTTTTTTTTTTAATAGGCGCTGTAACCCTGGATCCGGCTTTCAACGTCACGAAAATGAACTCCAAGGAGGGGAACGCGCTTAGCATGGGGTCGGGAGCGAGCGCTAGGAAGCCCTGACTGTAAGATTGCGCGCGAGCGCACGCGTGTGTGTGCGCCTGCGTGTGTGTGTGTGTGTGTGTGTGTGTGTGTGTGTGTGTGTGTGAGAGAGAGAGAGAGAGAGAGAGAGATAGAGAGAATGATAAATTGTAAAAATAGCAATCAGAAGGAGGAAGAGAGCACGGAATATTCTAGAATTCCTTTAGTGGAGAAAGAGTCTCTCTCTCTCTCTCTCTCTCTCTCTCTCTCTCTCTCTCTCTCTCTCCCCCACCCACCCACCCCCACCTCCAGGGATGGCGCATCTATTTCCCAAACCTGCTCTCTCTACCGCCGACGTTCGGGAAAGCAAAGGCTATCCTTGGGAATTGGCCTTTCACAGAAAACTCAGGCGCTGAAAAAATGAAATGGGAAAGAAATTCAGTTCCAAAAGAGAAAAGCCGAATCTGCCTAGGTGTCCCAAATAAGATCTCGGGCATCCTGAATGACTTGGACAGAGTTTGTCCTGCATTTTGCTTGGCTCCCTTTGCACCAGGAATCCTTTGGTTGGACTGCAACTCAGAGCCTTTGATTTCCCCTGAATTCAACTATCATGATTTTCTTTCACCGTTAAAAAAAAAAAAAAGAGAGAGAGAAAAATGGACAAGATGATGCTCTGGATAGAAAAAGCAGAACACTTGGGCAACAGCGCCAGTACATTTCACATTCTTCCACTTGGAAAAGCCACCTAGCAATAGTGGTCCACATTCAAGGCATCTTTTCCTTTGTATGTTATTTCTTCTTCTTTTTTCCCATTTTTTATTGGTTTCTTGGGTTAGGGGTGATTGAAGAAAGGCGTTGCTGCGCAGAGAAGCCACCAGACAGAGCATAGTTTCCAGGAACCCCCCACAGGGAGTTTTCAAGGGCTGGGCCGGCAGTCTACAGTCTTTCCTGCTGAGAGGAAGTGCAGCTCCGTGGCAACACCAGGGAGAGCTAAGTGGCAGCCGAGTTACCTGGGGCTGATGTCTGAAACTCACGCTTCCCACGCCCCAACACGCAGGCCCATCCTGTCGCTAACGCGCAGGTTGGGGAAGGGCGGCTTCCGGGGCTGAAGAACTAAACTCAACCTCAGTTGTCTAAGGGTCCAAAGATAGTAGGTAGAGACTGCTTTCCCTTAGAGTACGTTTTACAAAACCAAATATTAACAAAAAGAAAAGCTCGTGTATCAATTTCTTACTACTCTAAAACACAGAAGTCACCTAACTCAACAAAACGCTTTTTAAAAGTCATTCATAGGAGGTTTACAAGATCTTCTGCACACACAATAGCCACCCCTCTGCCCACTGTCCCAAAGTAGCTAAGAATGAGGGCAGTAATGCCGGACTGTGGGTGTCGGCTGGCAGGATCCTCTAGCACTCCCCACCCTTAATAGTCTGGACCCACCCAGGGGAGGACAGGTCTCAGCCCAGAAAGGATTCCACATCCGGCGCTTGAGCTCAAAGCCAGAACACTTCTACCCGCCCCCTCCACACACACGCAGCTGCCGCCCCACCCCCAGCCGGCACCATCAGTACACAGCCTGCAGAGGCAGCGACTGTTTCACAGACCTTAGGGGAATCCACGATTTGATGAACCTGGGATCTGCCCTGTGCACCCCGGTGTCAGTAAATGGTCCCCTCTGAAATAAAGTCTCTGTCTCCCTTGAACTACCATCCTCCTACGTTCTGGACTTCACCCTGTCCTCAGGGCTATTTCGCCTTTTTCCCTTCCCTGTTCTTAAGATAGCATATCTAAAGGATAGGAAGGGCTCCAAAAGTTAGGGCTTGGAGGGCCCCGGTCCCGGTTTCTTCTGCGCCTGGCTGAGAGCGCCCGCACCGTTTGTTTGTCCACAGAGAGGACAAGAAGCTCTTTCTCCCCAGAATGCCCCTTCCCACCCCCTCCTCCGATACTCCGCCGGGTACTGAAAGCTCACTAATCTCTGCAGATCTAAGATTAAATATTCCAATATGGAAGCAAAACGATCTCCCCTAAAACAAATAACCAAAATGCTGCATCATTCATTTTCTGTGGAGCTTTGAGCCTCCTGAAGATCCTTTCTAATCTGCTGTCGCTTGCAAGCAAGGGACGCAATGGGCCCGTTTGGCAATGCAAAAAATGCTTAAAGCTGGAGCCGTTTTTCTCCAATCTCCTCCAATACAACAGAGCAACCCACGGGGGGAGGGGTCCCTCGCTCCGCCGCCACCGCCGCCGCCGCCGCCACCTGGCCTATTTGCTGGAGTCCGCACGTCCTCCCCGGAAGGGGCTCACGAGTGCGTTAGTCTCCAGTACCGCTGCTTCCACCATGTTCCTGATAACTAACTGATCCAATAAAACGGCACCCAACCCCTAGCACCTGTGAACGTATAGAAGCCGCCGAAGCCAGTCTGCGAGTCTACAGTGCGCATCCTACACACCAGAAACGCTGATCTCAATCAGGCGAAGTGGAGAGGACGGCGCGAGTACCTAGCAGCGCAGAGCGCTCAGCACCGCCGCGGTTTGCTTCCAGGCGCTGCGCAGCGGGAGGGGCAAACTCTCTGGGAGGTTCCGTTGCATCCTTCATCCTGTAGCCTATTTCTTCTCCTCTTCCGGTTGCCAACTTTCAGAAAGGCTGTCAAATCGCGCTTGTAATCCTTTCAAGTATTTCCCACCTTGGAGACTTGCAGGGAGACTGTCGTCGCGTGCCAAAGCAAGAGCGGGGCGCGCATCTGGCGTGGCGAGGTCAGGGCCGCGCTCCCGACGCCTCGCGGCAGGCAGGCTCCGGATCGTCCCGGGACTGAGCTCGCCGACTGAGATCCTCGCTGTTCGGGGCTGCTGGCGAGCTTCGCCGCTCCGGGCTGGCTCCCCGGATTGCTCTCGGGCGCTGCGCTCTCTCCCAGATGGTCACTCGCAGCGCAGTCCCTGCCCAAGGCCTCCTCTTGCCCGAGGAGAGGCAAGTGGCCCTTGCCTCTCCCGTGCGTCTTTGCTCGTTGCCCTCTGCATGGGCGGGAGTGGGGGTGGGTGCAGTGCGGACGCGAGGGAAAGGGGTTGGGAGAGGCGGAGAGGAGGCGGCAAGGGGCGACGCGATCTCTGCTCCCGGCAGCGGTCAGGCATGGAAGGAGGGGGCTCGGATCCACCACAGTACGGCTGTGCGCACCGGCTCCACTTGGCCGGGCAATCTCGGGCGCGGCGCGAAGGCGAAGCGGTCCTGTCGGCACCCTCGCAGGGGCAGGAGCAGCAGCAGCGGCGGCGGTGGGCGCGGGAGGGGGCCGCCCAGGCTCCCGGGCCGAGGACACGCTCGCTTCTGCGGCGAAGGCGTCTTGTAAGACTGACCTGCTTTAAAAGTGCCACTTTCATGGCCTAGGAAATAACTAAAATCGGATTACACGGTACTTACCAACGTGTGCTCCTCAACCGGGAGCGCCAGGTCGGGTATTAAGAAGCAATATAAGAAAAAGCAAGGCTGGAGCCCGAAAGCAAATCCATCGGCCGCCCCCAAATCGCGCACCGAGGGAGCGGCGCTCGGGAGCCCCCAGACGAGCCCATCGCACCCCCGGCCCCTCCTCCGCGCCAACTGTGTAAACCGGCAGCCGCAGTCCTCTCCGCGCGTCGCAGACAAATCCCTGCTTGGGGAGCAGGAAGCAAGTCTCTCTCTCTCTCTCTCTCTCTCTCTCTCTCTCTCTCTCTCTCTCTCTCTTGTCTGTCTGTCTCCTCTCTCTGTCTCCTTTCTCTGTCTCCTTTCTCTCCTCTTTATCGTTTTATTGGTCATAATCTGGCAGCTCTACAAAGAGAAGCCCTGTCAGGAAGTCAGCATTTTGTTTCTGTGTGGATTGATTTTTAACTTTTGCCATGAGAGGTGGTTGTTTGGAAAATTACAGCCCCAAACTGGCAAGGGCGGCGCGGGAGGGAGGGATGGGATCGAATTCGGCTCGTCTGAGCTGTA
Organism: Myocastor coypus; assembly: GCA_004027025.1. Taxonomy (NCBI): domain Eukaryota; kingdom Metazoa; phylum Chordata; class Mammalia; order Rodentia; family Myocastoridae; genus Myocastor; species Myocastor coypus. Next base: position 15,546 of record PVJA010002668.1, read on the forward strand.
TCGGTGGGCGACATCGCAAACGCCTCTGAGGAGCCATTCCCGGTTATTTGCAGTAATCCCGAGCTTCAGGAGGCACGGGTGACAGAAAGTACACACATTTCCTCATCTATTTACACTTGCTGGGAGGAGGCTGAGTAGTGGTAGAGGAGACGGGAGACATTTGCTGGAGAGATGCTAGCTATCACTTCGTGACAAATTAGGTAAGGGCATGCGAACAATCACTGCGCTTATGTGAAAGTACTATTGCATTACAGAGACGACCGTTCCCCACTGCAGTCGAACTAGTGCAGTCGCTCAGTGCTCCGTTCAGTCTGCAGTGTAAGCCATCGCAGTCCTTTTTAACAGATCCCTTTCATCAGCGACTGTGCTGAGGACAAGGCAGGGTTCCTCCAACTCCCAAAATGAACGGTATGTCGTCTGGGGGAAAGCGCCCTGGACCACTTGCTCCCATGAAGTGGAATGCAGTAAACTGCCCAAGACACATGAAGTTCTGGATCTATGTAAAGTTGTAAACCTAAAAGGAGCCGGACTCTTTTTAAAACCTTCAAAGGAACTCTAGCTCACAATTTCAAAGAAATGGCTCTCCAAAGTTGTTCTTAATTTGTAAGTCGCCTTTGAGAAACAAGCCTGGAAATAGTATTTTTCCCCTTTATTTTTCTGCTTTCCGTATAATTTATGCCACTAGGTTATATATGTCTGTAACACATATATGCCATAGTCTACTTTTCATATTATCTACATTGAAAGAGGCCACTGCGCAGTTTGTCAGGGAAAGAAGCAGGGCCTGTGGACTTTTTTGAAACACACACACATTCTCTCTCTCTCTCTCTCTCTCTCTCTCTCTCTCTCTCTCTTTCTCTGGCGAAATTCAGCATGGCAACTTGTTGGTTATATGCATGAAGTATGGATTTGGAATAGCATACTTCCACTGTTTTAATTTGTTCTTCCAAATACTCAAGATTCTTTATTAAGATTACTAAATGATCTACAGGGTACAGGGACTTAGACAGTGATAAAAGCACTATAACAGTGATACCTACTACCTAAAAAACAGATTTAGTTCACTTGGCATGAATCCCAATGCTTCCTTGAGTATTTTATCTCAGATTAATGTCTTTAATGTGAATTTTACATAAGAGAAGATGCAGAGGCCAGAGGAACATTAGTCATTGTATTTCACTCACTGGATCTCCAAAACAGGGTTTTAAAGAATTATGTTCAGTAAAGATTACCAAAGGAGTTTGTCCTCATAACAAGTTGGTCAGATTTAGAAGAGACCGATTGGCGCAGTAGGCCGATGATTCATGGGGAGGCTTTTGGCCTTTTCCGGTAGTTGCTCAAGCTTAGGTAAACCACTCCTGGGTACACCGCATTCTGTGTGGGCAGTGTGAAAACACACACATGCCCCTTTAGCCTCCAGGCTGGGGTTATTATGGGAACTCTGAAAAAAAAATCAAGCAATATCACCCCAAAATAGATGAATATTTTGAACTTTTGGGAGTTATTTTCACTTCATTTGATTTTTCAAGATTATTTGTGGATGAGAGTACTCTGGATGCATGAATTAAGAGAGTGTATGCTGGTATGGCCCTTGAAGATATTGGGAAACTATGGAAGACTGAATAGGTAGAAAGTGTCTCTCATGTTGAAAGCAGGCCCTTCAAGTGCAAATGCTTCAGTTTAAAAAAACTTGTGGGTAAGTGACTGTGATAGCTCTCCTATTTTATGTGGTGACTTTTATGTTCTTTGCAAAGGCTTTTATTTATATGTCCTTAATCAAGTATTGCTCATGACATCAACAAACAGCATTCATTTATACAAAAGTTCTTACTGATAACATATATGTAATATATGATAGAAAATATCAAATAACATGTACTACAATTTTAGCAAGAAAAGTCCTATATTAGTGATTAGCACTTATTTTGAGGTTAAAAAAGATTATAATATTCAAAGAGTTTCTGTTTAGTTGTTCTGTCATTTTCCAAAGAGAAACTGAAGTATTAAAATGAAGACAATTTGCATGTTTTCTTTGTCCACTACAAATATTCCAATCTGATGTTTAGGATACCAAAAATAGATTTATTTAAATATTTTACACTAAATGAAGTAAAACTTGAGAACTGTTTGTATTAAAATTGCACAGTCACCCAAGCAGTTTCACACTCTAAGCTTGGTTACCAGTGATGCTGTATAACACATATGTCAAGGTACTCTAAATACGGCACTTATTTGTTTTTAAGTAACCAACCCATAATCTTTATCTCTATGACATTTTTTTTCATCTTTCAATCTAAACAATTTTTATTTTATTTTATTTTATTTATTTTATTTTTTATTTTTTTCTTGTGTCAGAACCTTTGTTTGTTTATTCATTCATTTTTATGGCCGGCTCAGCCCTCCCCGAGGGAAGAGCTGGCGCAGCATGTGGTGCCCAGGATCGAACCGTGGTCCCTGAAGCCACCCAAACTTCCCCAAGCAGGCGCTCTAGACCACTGAGCCATCCCGCCAGGCCCCCTAAACAATTTTTAGACCAAAAACTTACACATTTGATTATCAGCAAAAGATAATTGCATCCTCATCTAATTAATTGTTGTATACTATTACTGAAATGAGTTAAAAACAAACATGGAAATGTAAACTACACAATTATGTGATTAAAATATGAAAAGCATACTTCTACTTTTCTGTTTGAAGTCTGTTAGTACTCAGGGAAAGACTTGAGACAACTGAATAATGGAGGTTGCACAATTACAGCAATACTTATTTGTGTAAGTCTTTCTATCTCCATTGACATATAGATATATTAGTTGTGGAGATTGAACCCAGGGCCTTTGAACTAAGCTGCAACTCCAGCCTTTGTGGGGTATTTGTTTATTTGTTTGTTTTTGTTTTGTTTTGTTTTTAAAACAGGGCCTCACTAAGTCACTAAGTTGCCTAGACTGGGACTAGAAGTCAGAATTCTCCTGTGTCAGTCTCCCAGAATGCTGAGATTACAAGTATGTGCCACCACAAACAGCTTCGATGAAATACTTCTGAAATATTTTATGTCATGCAACAAAATATAAAACAATTGATAAGATTTTTTTTTCAGAAGCATCTTATTAACTTTATTGACTCAGCCAACAATGTTGGGTGACAGTTAAAGTATCACTTTAACTATCACACTACACATATGGGCAAGGAGTTTCAAGATACTCAGCTTCTGTATTCTGTTTCACTAAAACATTTCAGAGCACTTCCTAGACATTCACTAAATGAAAGGGTGACTTCTTTTTGAGATACACCAAAGTTTTCATCTCAAAAGTTAGTTGACTTTCTTTAAGACAGACTTTATTCAGTCTTGCTTCTCACTTTTTATTTGTAGTCTGGCTTGACTAGACAAAGTTAGTATGTCTTTTTAAAGTGACTTACCAAATTATTTGGTGCTCATAAATTGTATGCGCTAAGATTAAAATTGCAAGAACAGACAATAATCTTAAAAGGCCAATATGAGTGCCATGCCAGCCCAACCCCCCCAGGCCAACCCACTGAGAGGGCGACTGAGACTGGGCATGGTGGCACACACCTGCAATCCCAGCTCTTAGGAAGCTGAAAACAGGAGAATCACTACAACTCCGATCTGTGTAGTGAAACCCTGCAGTCCCTGTAGACCCTGCCCTAAAATAAAAAATAAAATTTAAATTTAAGAAAGGCCAAGATGAGGAGAAACTAAATATGCATTGGGAAATTTAAAAATAGGTATGACATGGGATGAAATCTGGTACATGCATAGGAATGTGATGAAGGACTTGAAGTACAGAGATAAAGGAAGTTTTTTGTTTTACAATAAATTCATGTTTATGATATCATGAGAGTCAAGAATGTGAACAGTGTTATAGAATCACAGAATCTCTGGCTTAAGAGGGATTTGAAAAGTCACCAGTCCTGACCAGTAATAACTTCATAGTGGGGTTTCCTCAGTCTCCCCACAGGCGCTTACCACAGCTGTGTGCTATCATTGCCTCTGATGGGGAGCTTCCCATACACCTCAAGGTGCTTCACTTTATTTTGACCAATTTAACTGACTGAAAATTTTGCTTTTCATTAATTTGTGTTAGTTTTACCCTTTAGGGTTTGTTTAAAAGTCTAAACTAAAGAACTTTCTACTTCAAGTTAAATACATATTCATCCAAACAGTATATAGAATAAACAGGCTAGATTTACACAAAGACCTGCGAGGCCAAAATACTTCCAGTGGTGCCAAACTTACAGCGCACTGTGGGCTGAAATCTCCAGAAGGTTCCATGTCATGGGTGGGAACAGAACAGTGAGTCAACCAAGGATAACTGGAGCCGTGATACCACCTCTCTTCTGTAAGTACTAGAGCGACAAAATATCACAGAGCCTCATACATTTAAAGTTAATTGTGAAAAAAAAAAAAGTTAATTGTGAATTTCTAAAATGTTTTAATTTTCACTGAAATTCTTTTGAGAGCACATTCAAAATTCTTTATGGATACTTTTAATCTACTAATTTTATTTTTTTAAGAATTTTTTATTTTTTTAAGAATTTTTAAAACTTTATTTAATTTTTTTTTTCTTGTTTCAGAACCTTTGTTTGTTTATTCACTCGTTTTTTATGGCCGGCTCAGTCCACCCCGAGGGCAGGGCTGGTGCAGCATGTGGTGCTGGGAATCGAACCGCGGTCCTTGCAGCTGCCCAAGCTTTCCCAAGCAGGTACTTTAGACCACTGAGCTACCCTGCCCGGCCCTTAATCTACTAATTTTAAAAACTAAAAAATCATAAAGGAATAATGCTGATGCAAAGCAAACTTTTTGGATGTTTGATTTTCTTTTCTGTGGTACTAGGGATCAAGCTTAGGGGTGCTTTACCAATGAACAATAACGCTCCTCAGGTTTTTTTTTTTTTTTTTTTAATGTTGTTTTCCTTGATTTTGATTTTTTAAAAATTTATTTATTTATTTATTTATTTATTTATTTATTTATTTCATGTTTCAGAATCTTTGTTTATTCAATCATTTTTATGGCCGGCTCAGCCCGCCCCGAGGGCAGGGCCGGCGCAGCATGTGGTGCCGGGGATCGAACCGCGGTCCCTGAAGCCGCCCAAGCTGTTCCAAGCAGGCGCTTTAGACCACTGAACCATCCCGCCAGGCCCCTTGATTTTGATTTTTTGAAGTGGGGTCATATTATATAGGCCAGACTGGCCTGAAATTCACAATCTTACAGTCATTATGTTTTTTCTTTTTTAAAGAATTTTTTTTTATTTTATGTATTTATTTTTTTCTTGTTTCAGAACCTTTGTTTATTCACTCATGCTTATGGCCGGCTCAGCCCACCCCAAGGGCAGGGCTGGCACAACATGTGATGCCGGGGATTGAACTGCAGTCCCTGAAGCCGCCCAAGCTTTCCCAAGCAGGCTCTTTGACCACAGAGCCATCCCGCTGGGCCAGTCACTATGTTTATAGTCTTTGAATTTTGGAAAACACAAATATAAAATGACTATTTTAAATGAGATTTGTTTCAATTTTTAAAATCTGATGAAAAATTCCTTCGCTGTCAACAAGGGCAATAGAAGGGTTTTAGTATAACATGTACTGGAATTCACAAGTAATGGAAATCTTAGTTAAAGCCTTGCATTTTAAGTATACAAGAATATTATAAATCACTGAATATATTTCGTAATATCGGCAATTCTGAAGTGACTCACTCAAACCTAATAAAAACCCTGAGGTATTTATTCTTTGTTTATCTTTCCTATTACTCTTCTGAGGTTTTCACATATATCTTCTTTAACTTGATTTATTTTGCAGTATATATAAAAAGAATAGTAACAACAATATAAATATTATTGTTATTATTGTTTTGTTTTCCGAGAGGGTCTCGCTGTGTAGTTCCAACTGACCTGGAGTCACTTTGTAGTCCAGACTGACCTCAGATGAGGTAATCCTTCTGCCTCAGCCTCCTGAGTGCTGGGATTACAGATGAGCACCACCGTGCCAGCCTCCAGAGTACGTTTTTATTGGTCCTTGTTTGTAGTACATGCAGCTCACTCTCATGTTAGGGGGTGACCACATCTACATACTCAGGCTTGAGTTTTTTCAATCCCATCTGCCTCCCTCCCCCACCTTTAAATCTCTGTTCTTCATTTTCATTCTTATCCATATTATTAGTCTTACTTCTTGTTTAGCAAAATAAATCAGAAATAAAGGTTAAGACTATGGAGTATCTTTTGTATTTTGTAGTCCATCTTAATTATCTTTTGCATTTCTATGTTGTTTATTTCCTAATCTAGAAGACTGTCTGTTAATCATTGAAGTTGATATTTGTGGGCATCTGATGGTAAATATATGATTCCATATGGGTGCCAATTTTTGTATCACATTGAATAAGTACTCTTCTTTAGTAAAACAATAATATTGGGGCCAGGTGGGATGGCTCAGTGGTCTAAAGCACCTGCTTAAGAAAGCTTGGGCAGCTGCAGGGACCGAGGTTCGATCCCCGGCACCATATGCTGCACCAGCCCTGCCCTCAGGGCGGGCTGAGCCAGCCATAAAAATAAATAAATAAACAAACAAAAGTTAAAAAAAATAATAATATTAATTTCATTTCTTTAATATAGTAGTACTTTTTAAATTAGTGATGGGAGAAAATGTTTATGATGAAGTGTTATAATTAAGAAATATTTTGAATATTAATGAACAAACAATTATACATATATGTCTCCTGAATAAGGTAGCATTCACTAGTATCACCGACATAATGTGGAATTCATGATGCTAGCAATTTCTGTCACCCAAAAATCTTGAAATATCTCCTAGTAATGTCACTAAAATTATAAAGAAAAGGGAAGGAGTAGACACATCTAAATATTTTTATGTCGCACTCAGTATTTTCAGAGGATAATCTGACCCAAAAAGACTTTTACTACCTCTTGCTTCACTTGGACATTTTCACTAAAGGAGTACTGGTGAAAGGCTTATTGTTATTAAGAAAGTAACAGTTTGCTAATGCCCTTCTCATTAATAAAAAGCTTCCCAGTTGGGGCCCAGCGGGATGGCTCAGTGGTCTAAAGCGCCTGCTTGGGAAACCTTGGGCAGCTTCAGGGACCGCGGTTCGATCCCCGGCACCACATGCTGCGCTAGCCCTGCCGTCAGGGTGTGGGCTGAGCCAGCCATAAAAATCAGTGAATAAGCAAATAAAGGTTATGAAACAAGAAAAACAAATAAAATAAAATAAAATAAAATAAAAAAGCTTCCCAGTTGACACTGTAATAGTTAATTTGAAATGCCGTTAAAATTGTCTAAATAAGTATACATGTACACACAATAATTTTTGTTTTTGCAAGGCATGGACATAGGATGATGAACTAAAAACTAATCAATTTACATATATGTATGATATTTGGCTTGTTTTGTCTCCAAAATGAGCTACTTAGTTTCAAAGACCCTAATTTACAATGAACAATAATTTTTTTTTTTTTTTTTTTTTTTTTAGAATTTTATTTATTTATTTTTTTCTTGTTTCAGAATCTTTGTCCATTCACTCATTTCCAGGGCCAGCCCAGCCCGCCCCGAGGGCAGGGCCGGCGCAGCATGTGGTGCCGGGGATCGAACCGCGGTCCCTGAAGCCGCCCAAGCCTTCCCAAGCAGGCGCCCTAGACCACTGAGCCATCCCGCCAGGCCCACAATGAACAATAATTATCAGCAGCATGTGGAAACAATTGTAGATTTTAAATATACTGTTTGATACTGAGTAATAATTTTCACTGACATGAAAAGAAAAACAGGTCCTAAAGGATCAGATATTTTTCCTAAATTTCTCTTTTTTTCTATGGGCTTATATGAACACCCAGCAAAATAACAGCAATAGGATAGACAGCTGAAATCAGCTTCCTGTGTGCATGCTCACCCTTCTTTTTATTTAGTCATTTAACTTATGTATTTATTTATTATGGCCGGCTCACCTGGCCTCAGGGATGGAGCTGGCATAGTATGCAGGGTGGGGGATCGAACCACGGTCCCTGCAGTTGCCTAAGTTTTCTTAAGCAGGAGTTAGACCTTTGGACCATCTTGCTGGTAACTCTTCTAACTCTTATACTAATGCATAAGAATCCAGTATATCCTAGTAGTAACCATTTCTGCCATCTGTTGGAGATTTCATAAGTACTCATTTATGTAGCCTACTATGAACAACTCAGAAATGATGAGCAGGACGCAAAGGGGAGGGCTTCCGGTATCCACTGGTCATCCAGAGGGAAGAGCGTCTATTACAAAGGAGCCTCTAACTTTCACTTTGCAGTAATTAAAACTTGAGCAATCTAGATTCAGAAAAGAGCATTTTTAAAAGAACTTAAAATATCATCTTATGAAAATCAAAGTCTGAAATTAAGAGCAATGCAATTTTAGGAGAAATTGGAAATCAGGCCGTTTTGTCCATGTCGGGGCCCAAGTGGCCTCGTGATCACCTTCTCTCTGCAGCTGTTCTCCGTAGCAGCAACAGTGATTCTCTAACATGCAGGCATGACACGATCTTCTACTACCGTCTAGCAGTATCTTGTGCCTGTAAGTAAAGTCCCGAGTCCCTCCCAGGCCTCAAGGCCCGCGAGGTCCTGGGTGTCGCTGCGCGTCTGGCTGCGGGCCCTGCGCTTGCTCGATCCTGCTCCTTGTGCCAACCTCAGTTTCCACCCTGCTTCTTTGCTGGCTTCCACGGAGCACCCTTCTCGGAGGCTCCTTGCTGCCCGAGATATCACAGTAGCTGGCCCCTCCTCTCTGTTCAAGCTTCCGTCCCCAAGGCTCGCGACACAATAGTACCCTGGACCCGTTATCTCTCACAGCAGTTCCACCATTAATCTTGAAATTTACTACTGGCTCTACCTTGATTCCTTCAGCCTTTTACACTTAGTAATATGTAATATCTTTGCCTGTTCCCACGGCATTCTATGTCCAGTTACAAGAACTAATTTCGTGAGATCAGGGGCTTGTTTCATTGTGGAATTCCTGTCTCTTCCATGGGTAGCCACCAAATAATAAGAAATGCATTCAAATGCAGACGTTAAAGGAAGAATGTCATCTCTAATCTCCACCCGCTTTTGCCTCAGCACCGCGCTCCCTTTGCTCATTGGCTTTCTCTGCATCAGCCAGCTCATAGCTGATAATTACATGGCCTTTGAGCTGCAGAATTTTCCACCAACTGGCAACTTCTCTTTTGTAAGTTAGTTCAAATTCCTAAACCTCTAATTGGCCAAGCTTAGTTTTCATTTCCCGTAAGGCCACACAGATCCTAACATCCTGGCTCACCTCTGCGGGTTATTCTTTGTGCTCTTATTCTAACTAGGCTGAGCCACCGGGGAGCGTGGCTAAGAGGGGCCAAGAGCTTGAGCCATGGAGCCCAGACAACACAACTGTATCTCCTATGTAACATCCTCACTGCCTGTACCTGCACCAGGGCTCATCACCAGCCCAGATGGTGCCCATTAGCCTGACTTTATCCCTCAGATTGCTGTGTTTACCTATTGACGATTACCCCTTCATGACTAAATGAATTCTCTTTAATCCTCTATTCCTCACCAATAAATGTACACAGTGACAAGACTTTCTTTTCTTTCTTTTTTTTTTTTTTAAGAATTTTATTTTATTTATTTTTTTTTTTTTCTTGTTTCAGAACCTTTGTTTGTTCACTCATTTTTATGGCCAGCTCAGCCCACCCCAAGGGCAGGGCTGGCACAGCATGTGGTGCTGGGGATTGAACCACGGTCCCTGAAGCCGCCCAAGCTTTACCAAGCAGGCGCTTTAGACCACTGAGCCATCCTGCTGGGCCCCTTGGCAAGACTTTCTTGATAAACGCAGTCGCCGCTCAGCTTAAGCCTGATGCCAACAGCATGCCCCTGGACTCCTCTGTCTTTCAGACTGCTTCACATTACTTTTTCATAGTAGGAGATGGCACTGTCAGGTTACATAGATCTTGTTTACAGTCCCAAGGCTGACGGGCAAAGACTCATACACTTTCACAAATACTTCTTGGGTTTTATGTGTGAAACTTGTTATTTGCTTATACCCAAGAGTATACGGCAATAGTGCAGAGATTTGGCTGATGTAATTGCAGACAGAAATCTCTTGATTTTCAAGGTAAATGAAAAGGAGATTGTTCAGTATGGGCCTGATTTATTTTTTTTTTAATTTTTTTTTTAAATTTATTTATTTATTTTTTTCTTGTTTCAGAACCTTTGTTTGTTTATTCACTCATTTTTATGGCCGGCTCATCCCGCCTAGAGGGCAGCGTTGGAGCAGCATGTGGTGCCGAGGATCGAACCGCGGTCCCTGAAGCTGCCTAAGCTTTCCCAAGCAGGCGCTTTAGACCACTGAGCCATCCTGCCGGGCCCCCAGTATGGGCCTGATTTAATCAGGTAAATGTTCTTCTAAGAAAGACCACAGCAGTCTCCTTCCTGAAATGAAAGTGTGTTTTCCTGGTGGCTTTGAAGAAGCAAGATTTCAGGAGTTTTACAGCCCTAAGGAAGTGAATTTGTGTAAACATGATTGAATTTAGAAGGAGGTTCTTCCTCCATCAAGACTCTCAGAAAGAAGCCGGGCGTGGTGGCTCACGCCTGTAATCCCAGCACTCGGGAGGCTGAGGCAGGAGGATCAGTGCGAGTTCGAGACCAGCCTGGGCTACAAAAGTGAGCTCAAGGTTAGCCTGAAATGCATAGCGAGACCCTGTCTCAAAAAGACAAAAAAAAAAAAAGACTCTCAGAAAGAGGACTGGCCAGACAGCTCAGTGGACCAAAGCACCTACTTAGGCTGAGCACAATGGCTAGGATTCAATCCCCTGTGTGCTATGCTGGCCCTGCCCCTTGAGGACTGCTGAGATGGTGATTGAGACTGGGCATGGTGGCCCATGTGCGTCTCTAATCCCAGTGCTTGGGAGGCTGAAAATATAGAAGATCAGAACAAGTCCAATCTACATAGTGAGATCCTGAACACCTTGCAGACCCTGCAAAAAAAGACTCAGAAAAAGAACAGGCCATGGTCATGGCCTTCAGAGATGCTGAGCAGAGGCTTCATTGAGTCCTGTCTGGACTGCTGGCCATAGGAGCTGAGAGATGATAGAAGCCTGTGTTGTAACACATCGAGGGCACAGTAATTTGTTATGTAGCAGTGGAAATCTAGTACAAGTTTCATCAGAGTTAATTCCAGAAGACATTTGAGTCCCCATTTTAGTTTGGTTCTTGTAGTCTCACATATTGCTTTGACTTATTCCTGTACCCTTTCTTTGAATTTTACATGGCAATTTGTGGAAGTGGAAATAATTTTCCCTGCTTCCTAAATATCTGGCTATTTGAGAATTTGCTGTTTCACTGTCTCTTCTCTGTTCTCAGTGTGTTAAGACTAAATTTAGGCCTTCTTTCAAGAAACGAGACCAGACTCTAATACTTTTATTCCTGCCTTAGCTACATAGTGCTTTTTGTCTGTATCCAGCAGCTCCTGTTATTTTCAGCTTTCGGTTATGGTAGACATAGACATATTTCTTTAGCTATGAGAGTCATATTAGTATTCCTATCACTAGAATCCCTTTATTTCTCTTTATAGATGTAAATATCTAAGCTGTCATATTTTTCAATAACCTCTTTTTAATTTGGAAAACTATTTATTTATTTATTTAGAATTTTATTTTTTTCTTGTTTCAGAACTTTTGTTTGTTTTATTTTTATGGCCGGCTCAGCCTACCCCGAGGGCAGGGCTGGCGCAGCATGTGGTGCCCGGTATCGAACCGTGGTCCCTGCAGCTACCTGCAGGCACTTTAGACCACTGAGCCATCCTGCCAGGCCCCTCGAAAAGTATTTATTTAAGCAATAACTAAAGCCTCTTATGGATTGTGTCTAGATGTCCACCCATCACCCCATGCAGTCACTAGTGGGTCTTCCTCAGAGATGGCTGGTGTCATTCATTCATGGAGCAGTGCTTGGGTCAGTAGTGCTACAGTTACATATGTGAGAACGTCTATCCGAAGGGTGGTGACCTGGATACCATAGAAGGGACAGAGAGAAGCTTGCTACTTGCTGGTTGCCAGTAGCCTGGTGCCTTCTGTCTTCTGCCATCCATAAATTGTGTCTCCTCTGTAATGTCCTTCTGCCACGTCACTCTGCCTTGGAGCCTGTCAATTGCTAACTGAAACCTCTACAAACCGAACTAAAACAACTTTTCCTCCTTCAACTTTGGGTGCTGAGTGTTTTGTCTTAGCAACAAGAAAAAGTAATGTAGGCAAGGCTGAAATAGTTTTGCATGAAAATTTGTTCCTTAATATACTTGCAGGTTATATCTAAATGGTCATATAAATGATTTTTGTAAAGGTTAGGCAGTTGTTTGGTTGCTATTTTTTACTGTAGTATTCATTTATTATGTTATTATAATATTATATATTTTTATATATTATATCTGCAATCCCAAAGTGTATATTTTGGTATCGTAAGTATATTGGTTTTTTAATTTTTTATTTTTATTTTATTTATTTATTTATTTTATTTTTTGTTTTTCTTGTTTCAGAACCTTTGTTTGTTTATTCACTCATTTTTATGGCCGGCTCAGCCCACCCCAAGGGCAGGGCTGGTGCAGCATGTGGTACCGGGGATGGAACCGTGGTCCCTGAAGCTGCCCAAGCTTTCCCAAGCAGGCGCTTTAGACCACTGAGCCATCCCACCGGGCCCCAATATATTGGCTTTTTAAAGTTCAATACAGGAGCTTGGGAGATAGCCCTGTGGCACAAATGCCTGCCTGGCAAATGCAAGGTCATGAGTTCAAACCCCAGTACCACCAAAAAAAAAAAAAAAAAAAAAAAAAAAAAAAAAAAAAAAAAAAAAAAAAAAAAAAAAAAAAAGAAAAAGAAAGTTCAGTACAACACTACAACACTGACACTCCTGCAACAGATAAGCCATGAAACCTAGGAGTTGGATAAATAAAAAGTATACCTCCATTTTCCACAGTGCTAAGAGTTAAAGACATGAGCAGTTAACCTTCTTCATAAGGCCGCAGAACAACTAAGCTTACTCTTCATCCACATATATGAATTAGCCTCTTTAACAGGAAGTGTAGCTATTTAGAGGGAAATAAATTCAAAGGGCTTTTGTTGCGATACTAAACTCATATGAACACCTAATGGCATGAGCCGCAATTGAATCTACTTCTCTTCTTATCATACCCGTCAGTATAAAGCATTGATAAGGAAACTACTAAGCATATCTCTGCATAGGGATTATAATTTTTTAAACTAGCAGAGCAAGCTTAACATGTCTGCCTGTGTCAGTTCAGAGGCACAGATTTCTCTTTTGGAAAGCCTCCTTTAAGTTAAATACCAAAGTCCTGGAAATTTCTGATAGCAGTTGGTGTTAATTATTTTCCTTTCAGATGAATTACCAAAAAGTAAGAAATTAATTTGCATTCATATTTTGTTAGATCATAAATGAGGTTACACATTTTACTTTATTGTGAAACACGAAAGGAACAGAAAATTCATAGGCAACAGAAGGGGGCTTTTTTACATGTATTTTTCTCCTCTTCTTCGCTTTTTTTACACGCAAAGGAATGTGTAAGTAAAACCGATACGCTTATTTAACAAAGAATTTGCTGACATTTTTCTTCCATCCGCAGCTGCTCTAAAATCGCTGCAGCTGCCCCTGGTCGCCTCCAGGTGGCAACTTAGAGCCCAGCTTCACCTGAGAGACCTGCGGGTGCCGGTTGCTGCTCTGAAAGACTCCAACAGCAGGGCTTTAGCAGCACCGTTCCTAGGTGGGGTTCCGGAGGACTCGGGGAGACAGCGGCAACGAGGCATGAGCACTCACTGCACAGTACAGGGGTCTTCCTTTCTGACAGCAAACGAAGAACTTAAGCGGGCGGCACTTGGACCGTGAACTGCTTTGTAGTGTCCAAAAGCAGCACGGATCGCGGGCAGCAGAACTGATGCGTGCCACAGAAACTACTCAATGGAAACCGAGCTGGGTAGGAACCCGTCTGATCATGCTTTGTGTCCCCGACGTTTCCTGTCCTGGAGTGTGGCTCTGTGTGTGCACCCATTTCATCTTCACCAAGCTCATGGGGCCGGGTGGGGTGGGGGGTCGCTGTCTTTCATTTTTCACAACGTGATATAATGAAAGCTTCATTCATAGCAAGGGGACCCAAGTTTTGTTTAAAAAAAACACACACACACATGATGATGATATCAAAATACTTTTCTTAAATGTGTCTTTGTTAGAAAAAAGAAAGGAGAAATCCAAATAGTATTGCCATGTACTTTTACTAGATCTTTTAAAAGACAATTAAAAGCACTTTTACCTGAGATTGTAGACTTACACACACCTGTCAAACAACATTTGCACATCTTTGTTTCAGATAACACGGTATAGCTATGGAAATACTCATTATGAAAAATATATGTCCTGTGTATGTAAAATTTGTATTGTCTAATCAGCCATGTGAATGTTACACTGCATAGCAACATGTGTATGTGACCTAGATGCAGAATTAACATTGCACAGTTACAAATACCAGTATGCTGCATATGGAAAAATGCGCGCGCCTTCACATGCTGCAGTTCATCTGGTGACAGAGTAAATATGAATTTAATGAATACACTAGTTTCATTGTTGTATCTTAAATGTGATGAGTTTCATTCAGCTATGTCCTTAGTTCCCTTTTTTTTCATTTCTGGAAAAAGGTTGTATCTTTATATTTTGTTTGTAAAATTTTTGCTGAGCTGAATGAGCCAAAATTTATATGGGAGTAGGCTACAAAGAAAAATAGCTTCTTCGCATTTAAGGCATTTAAGGTTTTATGTGGAGTCTTCAATAGTTTCCAAAACTTGACAGTTCTGACTGGGTGTTAATTTTAGAAACAAGCTAGAAAGTGATAACATTCCAGGGTTCAAAACTAAATGGGAAGTAACTTGAGTCTGGGGTTTTCTTATTATGCTTTTTTAGCCCTCTAATTCTTAGGGCAATCCATATTGGAAGTACACCTTTGTTTTTGTAACAGATGTTTTACCTGAAGTACCATGAATTTTGAATTGTAACATGAATTTAATGTTGAGACTCATCACCCAAAGATTATACAACTCAACATAAGAAATGATAACAGAGGGGCCTGGCGGGATGGCTCAGTGCTCTAAAGCGCCTGCTTGGGAATGCTTGGGCTGCTTCAGGGACCGCGGTTCTATCCCCGGCACCACATGCTGCGCCAGCCCTGCCCTTGGGGCAGTCTGAGCCGGCCATAAAAATGAGTGAATAAACAAATAAAGGTTCTGAAACAAGAAAAAAAAAAAAAAAAATTCTTAAAAAAAAAAAAAAAAAAAAAAAAAAAAAAAAAAAAAAAAAAAAAAAGTAAAAAAAAAAAAAAAAAAAAAAAAAAATTCTTAAAAAAAAAAAAAAAAGAAATGATAACAGAGAACCATGTAAGTCAATATGCTAAATAAATGCAAAAATTTAGAAACTTCTGAGTCTCTGTGCTCAAGGTTTTATCAATCAAATGATTAAGTTGAGTGAGTTCATAACTCTAAGTATGCAACAAAATATAAACCAAAAGCCAGCCAAAAAAGACACACACATGGTGGATAACGGAGGAAGATGTCTGACTTAGGGATGTTAGTAGGGGCTTTGCATCGGAAGACCCCTTCTCAAGATATAGGTTGAAAGAATTATTTGGCTAAGGGTGATAATGTCTAAAAGAAATACTCCAGTCAGCTGTTTACACCATGTTGGATACGCTCAGTAGTCTCAGGTAAACAGTAAGGTACAATATTTCACCAGCAGATAGAGAACTCTGGGAGTTGGCTTTGAGTACCAGGTTAGTTATTCAGTACTCTTAGGAGCACTAAACATAAAGCATAATAGTAAAATCAGCATAAAGTTTTAGGGTCATTCTAGTATTGATTTTTTTTTTCCTTTCTGCCTTATATTGCAGAATATAAGTTCCAAGACACAGCTCTGTTTTCTAACTATATTCTAGAAATTACTTGACAAATAGTTAGTTCTCTGCTAAATGAATCACCTGATGGTAAAGTGGGGGTAAGACACGGATGGTATACCATTACTTTTAATTTCCCTGACTCATGCATGACAAACCACCTCAGGATTTATCAAATATTTAGTGATTGTTCTAATTGATTCCATTTATGGCTCAGGTAACACCAAGCAAGTTCCCGGGAGTCACCAATGCTGATGTGTAATTGCTTAGTCTATTTTTAACTTCTTACATGAATAGTCTAGCCTCCACATTTCAAAAAGAGCTATTAAGATAATTAGAAACTGCGTGATCACTGGGGCAGAATTTAGCTCTTCATTTCCACTACAAAAGGCATCATGGGCACAAAATACATGTTAAAGAAGCAAAATGAGGGAAGCTGCCATAGACGTGGGGAGGATGTGGCATTCCTTCTTCACTTCATTAAAAGAACACTGCTTCCAATGTTTGGCTGTCTACAACTTAGTTTGCATCATAGTGCTTAGAATGTTTCTGCGGTTCTGGGGCTGTGAAGTGATCATTTGAGAACTGCTCAGTGTTTCACAAGATGGAATAGCTGCTTAAGGTGCAGAAGAAGTGCAGTTTTCACCTTTTCCTGTCCTTGATTTCTATTACCTGTAACTTTTGTGGACATAATGGGCATACGGGAAGAAACTAGTGAAGAAAAGCAATTTTTGTCTTTTGAAATAAAATTAAATGAGAAGAAACAGACATGTAAGTGAGTTTACAAATTTGGCTCACTCAAGTAAATTATAAATGAATGCACAGTATCTTATAAAAATAGAAAAGCCAAGTAAATAATGTCACTGAACCAACAACTTAAAAAACACCTGAAAGTTTTGTTGCAAAGGAGAAGCCTTTCATCTGGGGTGATGATTTGTATGTCTTAAGTTACTTTCACTTGACTCATGAAAATATACAAGGCCAGAATTTCTCAGTTGAAAAATAAATGTTGATAAGGTTTATGTGTCAGTGAAACTGAGGATACAGAGCCTCAGATTATATTCAGCTGACCTGCACAGAGTCAGCCTTTTTTTTCTTTTTCCATCACTGTCAATATGACAGATTTGCACACCAGTCTGGCTCCCCATTCTGTTCGACTTGATATTAATGCTTTATTTTTAGTCCATGAGAGGAGGGAGTAAGACATGCTGTCAGCCTGAGACGCTCAGCTTATTCTAAGCCCTGGGGCATGGCTAGGCCTGGAGACTAATGGATCAGGGGAGCCTATGATTTCAACTAATGTTGGATACAGTATTTAGTTTTGGAGAAATATGCTGCAGTGTATACTGTAGCTTTTCTCCCTACTGATTGATTTAAAATTTTTATCTTTTGGAAAACAATAGAAACTTTTCTTTACATAATGAAAGTGGGTTGGTCAAGTTTGTCTTAGTGCTTCAAAACTTATCCCCAAATTCTTTCAGAAAGATGTGTGAAAAAAAAAAAAAAAAAGATGAGTGTCTTTAAGTTATGATTTAAAAAACTAAGCATAGCATGTACAGAAAATAATACTGAGAGCTTTCCCTTATTCTTTTTTAAAAATTTTTTTTCCTTGTTTCAGAACTTTTGTTTATTTATTTTTATGGCCAGCTCAGCCTGCCCTGAGGGCAAGGCTGGCGCAGCATGTGGTGCCAAGGATCGAACTGTGGTCCCTGAAGCCGCCTAAGCTTTCCTAAGCAGGCGCTTTAGACCTCTGAGCCATCCTGCCGGGCCTCCTTTCCTTTATTCTTTGGAAGGCTGGGCATTCAAAACTATTCACATAAATATACACAAATAATAAACTAGCTTACATTAGTGTATCCTATACTGTACTCTTCTTATTTTTTTCTGGAAGAAAAAATACTTTCTTCTGCCTCTATTTTTTCATGATGTCATTATTTTCTATGGTTATTTCCAGTGAATTTTTCAACTTGGTTTTATGTAGCTTTTCCAACCATCCTGAAAACTCCTTAAAGTCAGAAAGCAAATTCCATGCTTCCTTTGAATTTCCTATTATATTTCTGTCTTATTTCTATTGATAGCCACTAAAGTTTGTGTGTTTTGACAATTGAATAAAGATTGTATTCTTATTTTTTACAGAAACACACAACACACTAACAATAAATAAATAAATAAATAAATAAATAAATAAAGCCGATATTGTCATCAGCAATAACGTCTACAGGGCAAAATCGAAGTGTTCCTAGGATGCTTACATATCTGGAATGTTATGCCTGATGTGACACAACACGATGACAGAATTTCACCTTTCGAACTAACTATTTGAAATGAAGCATTTCTTCTAAGTAATATTTAAAATGCAGATGTTTAGCAAGAGCTAGAGGAAAATAGCAGAAGATCTGTGGTTGTATTGTTTACAAGAGTTTAGAAGCTCCTTTAACATCTCTGGACCAAAGGCGAGCAGAATAACATTTGGTTACTAAGATGTATTTCTCCTGGTCTCAGGCTCATTAATGATGGAAGCAGGAGGGTGAGTGGATAAAGCGGCAGCTGCAGCTGTGGGCACTCAGATCATTTGTCACCTGGCATGAAGTTAGTGCTGGCAGCTCCTGAGTTCCCGCACAGAGCACCAGGGAGCAAATGCCAACTGATTATTGTTCCTCATCAGCTTGCTGGCTAACTCCTACTCATTCTTTAGATCTATGCTGCAGTGTCGCTTCCTCTGGGTGGGCTGGCCAACCTTTCTAGAATGCACTTAGCATCTATCTCACCACTGCTGTGTCAGATTCTCATCATTGCTGTCGTGATTAACACTTGAAACCCCGTGGGCCCTTCTTATTAGACTAAAGACAGGAGCTGAATCTTGCCCACTGTTGCTCATGTTTGTGTCTTGAACAGTAGATTTGTAAATACATATAACATTGTCTGTTATGTGGTGGTTTTATACTTTACAGATTTCAGGGACAGAAAGCTGGCTTTGAGTTCTTGGTGCCATGTATCTAAGCATTACTCTTATACTACTATGAGGATTTGCTCCTGGGATTTCCATATATTACTGAGTTAATAAAACAAATCATATCAGCCGGGCATGGTGGCTCACGCCTGTAATCCCAGCACTTGGGAGGCTGAGGCAGGAGGATTAGTGCGAGTTCGAGACCAGCCTGGGCTACAAAAGTGAGTGCAGGACCAGCCTCAACTGCATAGCGAGACCCTGTCTCAAAAAGACAAAAAAAAAAAAAAAATCATATCAAGTTGGTGGTATTAACGTCCTGCTTCATATTACAGTAATGGAGAAGTTATTTGTCCAAGGTCGTAGACCAAAGAATACTAGAAGGAAAATCTAAAACATCACCCAGGAAATAGTGAATATATGAAGAATATAAGAATGGAAGTTAATTAAAAAAATGGAAGTTAATATAGTTTTATTTAGGGAAGATAGTTCCCCATATAAACCATCACACACACACACACACACACACAAAAAAAAAAAAAAACCATCACACAGCTAAAAACAGTTTGTTCCCTGATTTCTTTGCCTTCTATTGCAAATTTGTAGAATTTCTGAGGAGATAAAATATCGTCAGGGAATAACTTCTAAAGTACAAAATCTGAGAGAATCTTTGTATTTCACAGAACTTTTTACAATATTAGACATTTACAAATTGAAAAAAACCCTTGTAAGAAATCTATACTTGGCCCGGCGGAATGGCTCAGTGGTCTAAAGCGCCTGCTTGGGGAAGCTTGGGCAGCTTCAGGGACCACGGTTCGATCCCCAGCACCACATGCTGCAGCAGCCCTGCCCTTGAGGTGGGCTGAACCGGCCATAAAAATGAGTGAATAAACAAACAAAGGTTCTGAAACAAGAAAAAATAAATAAATAAAGTTTAAAAAATTAAAAAAGAAAAAAGAAATCTATACTTATTTTAGATCTCAAGATAATAAAGAAGCAAATGATAGCATGGTCTATTTTTAGTTTGCAGTATTCTTTTACGATATACAACAAACATATTTTTCTTACTGTAAACTGCCTTTTGTAGAAACATGAAAAATACTGCAAAGAAGGGAAATCATCAAGGTATAAATAAAGTTAGCAATGTGACGACTATTTTTCTTTCTTTTTAACAAAATCACATGCCCTTATGTTTATACATGTATATAAATTAACATACATACATATTATAATATGAAATTACATTATGAATGGAATTTCATACAGCATCATTTTATTACAGTCTTTAAGATTGCATTTTTACAACTAATATTGCAATATGTAGCTATGTCATAATTTTACTTTATTCTATTTTTGTTTAATATTCTAATTTTGGGGCTTGCCAAATAGCTCAGTGGACTATAAAGCACCTGTAAGCGGGCCCAGAAGCCGGTTGTTCAATCCCCAGGTCTGCCATGACGGCCTCGCCCTGCGTATACTAAGATGGCAATTGGAACTGTGTGTGGTGTCGTGCACATCTGCAATCCCAGCTCTTCGGAGAGTGTAAACTGCACTAGGCAGATCCCTAGGAGTCTGGGCTAGTAGTGAGACCCTGAACACCCTGGAGACCCTTCCCTAAAATGCAAAAAAAAAAATTCTAATTTTGGAAATTTCCCTTTCATTTCTGTTTTTAGCCTATTTGATAAGGCTTAGTGTGATGCTTCATGTTACATGTTAAATAATCATTTTAGATGACTGACATTCTAAGATAAGGTTGTCAACAGTGAGCATTCCTTCTTACTCAGAAAGAAACAAACTGTCTAAAAAATGGGATCCACGTTTAAAGAAATAACTAAATATAGCATTGCAGATAAGAGTGGACTAGCACTGCAAGAGGGACCACGACATACTATAACCTCCGAAGACCAGCAGTGTAATAAGCATTTTGCTGCAATGAACCGAGTCCTAAAGAGGATGAATGATAGAACCAGACAGCTTTCAGGCCACTGCTAGAATTCAAGCTCCACTGCTGGACATTTCATAGGAGGGTCTTCACAGCATGCTGGGAATGGTCGTAGCTCTACCTGAGATAGAATTTCTTTGAGGCTTAAGTTTCTGGTGTGTGACATACAAGCAATTATAGCAGCTTCAATGACACTTTGCATTGATATATTTTAATAAGATATGGAGATTGAAATCCAAAGGTCACAAATTTTTCTTAGCCTTAGCTTGAATAACTGACTTCTAAAGCTCGTTCCCAAGCTAGTTTTGCGGGTCTCCCAGGATTTGAAGGTCTAGCAGGAGGCTCATTAACAGATGCAACCCCTAGATGTCAATTCAGAAGATTTAGACTCAGAATCTGAGGTCCATCTCTGTCTTTGTTTTTAACAAGTTCCCTTGGTGATTTTGATAAGTTAAATGACAACCACAGATTCAGTCACCTAGAAAAATGAAGCTAAAAGAAAACTGAAAAATTTAAGAAGATGCATGAAAATTTGACAATCATCAGATATTGATTGGAAGTAAACACAGCTACCTGTGGAAAAGGATGAAAATCTCTCAGGACCTGAGGCTTCATCTTCCCAATTCATTTAAGCTGTGAAACAGAGAAAAAGATTTTGAAATCAAAAGCAATATCATACTAAAGTGACTGAGCAAAAATAGCAGATAGTAAAGTTTTACCCAGGTAAAACGTTTCTTAAAAGGTTGATTATGCACTGAATGTTTGACATCTGCTTTCTTATCACATGTTACTACTCAAACTAAGAAATTTTAATTTGAAATTTTCACCAGGGCTGGGGATTGAACACAGGACCTCACTTGCATACTAGGCAAATGCTCTACCCCTGATCAATAACTCAAGATCCCCTTGGCTTTCTCAAGTCAAGTATTTAAAGATTAGTTTCCTCCTCCTCTGCTTTTGTATAGGACCCTTCAAGGCTTCCAACGCAGAATAGCAGTTCATGGAACTTACCTTACGTATAAGATATGGTGCTTCTTGAGTCCAGGGGTCCTATCTCTCTCTCAGATGGTCTGTAAGGAACAGTTTATAGTGAATTATTTTTTAGCCCATAATTTATTGTTTTTAATGCCCAAAAGAAACATTTCACAATTTTCAAAAAGTTTTCTACAGGAATGTTCTATGCTGCTGCTTGAAGGATAACAAAGATTTGAGGGTGCTTATTTTGTTTTGGTATCTTGTGACTTCTTGTAATTCTCTATTACCATGCATTAAAGAAAACATTTCTAATATCTAAGACCAATTCTCTATAAAAGAGTGGCACTTATTAGGAATTAGTAAGATTCTTGATACGAATATCTTTAGAATTATTATTGAAGGTATTCAATTCCCTGATGAACCTCAGCTTGAAAAGTATTCCACATTATGCAAGATAATTTTGTGGCTCTGCTACTGATTAATGAAACAATGGAGGCTACATATTTTGACTGAATGAAAATTGATATTGTTGGCTTATTAACAGAAGCATGTTCTAGTTAAATAAAGCCGTCAAGTTCGCTGTAGTTGTATTCCTGAATCAGTACCTAATATATAATCCCAAAGTTGTAAAGAGCTAAGAAAGTGCCTGAAAGATGACTTTCAGGATGCAATGAGAATATCTATAACTTCAAAAAAAAAACATTTCGAAGTCGCTATGCCACTATTTCTCCTGTGAATCCATCCCGATGTGCAGTTACTTTTACTAAGAAATTCCTAATTAAATCCTGTCATAAATCCTGCCTGCTGCTACATAAGCCTCCATCTTGGTGCTCCATCTTACTGGAGACTGAGGAAAAGCTGGACATTCTGCTTTTTAATACATGTCACGCAGATATCATGAAGCCATTTAGGAAGATTTCTCCATAAATGCTACAAACAAGCTCTGCACGCTGTCCATGCCCCCTTTGCTGCTTCCCTAGGTGGGTCATGGTGCCATGTGCTTGTCATTCATGTAGCTCCAAGGAGGACTTTGTCAGGTCCCCTTACCGGCTTACTGGTAGCTTTCTACCCATTTCCTGTGGTTTTGCCATCTATCTAAATTGACAGGGCCCAGCAGGATGGCTCAGTGCTCTAAAGCGCCTGCTTATGAAGCTTAGGTGGCTTCAGGGACTGAGGTTCTATCCCCAGCACCACAAGCTGTGCTAGCCCTGCCCTTGGGGCAGGCTGAGCCGGCCATAAAAAATAAATAAACAAACAAACAACAGTTCTGAAACAAGAAAAAAATAAAATAAAATAAAAAATTCTTTTAAAAAATAATAGGCCAGGCATGGTGGCGCACGCCCGTAATCCCAGGCAGGAGGATCGGTGCGAGTTCGAGACCAGCCTGGGCTATGAAAGTGAGCTCAAGGCCAGTCTGAACTGCATAGCGAGACCCTGTCTCAAAAAGACCAAAATAAATAAATAAATAAATAAATAAATAAATAAATAAATAATAAAAAAAAATAATAAATTAATTGGCAGTTTTCAAACTTTTCCTTACTCCAACAGCCTTGCACCTTCCATCCTTGATCAACCTCATTCAGAGACAAAAACGATAACAGAATAATGGCGGCTCTATCCGAAAGAAGCTGTTACAGTGTTATTATTTTTTTTTTTTTTCTTGTTTCGGAACCTTTATTTGTTTATTCACTTATTTTTATGGCCGGCTCAGCCCGCGCCCTGAGGGGAGGGCTGGCGCAGCATGTGGTGCCAGGGATCGAACCGTGGTCCCTGAAGCCACCCAAGCTTTCCCAAGCAGGCACTTTAGACCACTGAGCCATACCGCCAGGCCCCCTGTTACAGTGTTATTTGATATGTGACTTCATATGTAAATTTCACAGACACTTATTATCATTTTTATTCATGCATAAATTATTCAAAAA
The DNA here is from genome assembly GCA_004027025.1 of Myocastor coypus. Taxonomy (NCBI): domain Eukaryota; kingdom Metazoa; phylum Chordata; class Mammalia; order Rodentia; family Myocastoridae; genus Myocastor; species Myocastor coypus. The sequence continues at coordinate 39,277 of PVJA010002668.1, forward strand.
CAGATATATCCCAAACTTTGAGTAGGTTTATAAAGAATAAAAAAGGGTAAACTTTGCCATTAAGGGATGTCTTACCTGTATGTAACAATAAAAAAATAATAATTACCACCTGTTTGTTGTGTATCGGATCTTGACCCAGTCCTGAAGCAGGTAGTACATAGCGTGTGTGCATGAAACTTTACACACCGCTTCCGCACAGGCGAGCGTGCCGATCATTTCACCCTGTTTCTCAGTAAATGACACTTTGGCAAAGGCATGGCCTCTTCTTTTAGTTTAGAAATGAAAGTTAGTATTTCTGTTCTTGCAATCCGCGTCACCTTGCATCATGCACCAGAGCTTCGCATCATCCGCTTCCTGTTTATCATAATGTCTGTGCTTCTTTACTTCTTTTCCTCATTTTGTACACAGCCTTCTAGGCTACTCTCTATGTTTTAGGGTTTTCAGACAGCATGTTTTCTAGAATTTCTTTGATTACCTTTTCATCATCATCATCTCCTCCTTCTCTTTCTTCTTCCTCTTCTTCTTTTTCCTCCCCCATTGGGGATTGAACTCAGGAACTTTTCACTGAGCTACAGTCACAAACCTCTTTATTTTGAGACAATTTCTTGCTAAACCTCTAAACTGAAGCTTAGGTCCTCCTGTCTCTGTCTGCCATAGTTGCGAGTATATACCACTGTGCCAGGATTGATTGACATTTTCTGTACAGAATTTTTTTTTTTTTTTTTTTTTGTCTTTTTGAGACAGGGTCTCGCTATGCAGTTGAGGCTGGTCCTGAGCTCACTTTTGTAGCCCAGGCTGGTCTCGAACTCACATGACCCTCCTGCCTCAGCCTCCCAAGTGATGGGATTACAGGCATGTGCAACCACACCCGACTTTTCTGTACAGAATTTTCTAGCAAATGCTGAAGCAGTCTCACCCTACGGATCTTATATTTAGGAAATCTACTTCATTATGAAGTGGTGGTAGTGAATTCACAGCATTAGATTGGATTAAATTAGATCCACTACACAGTTTTGTGAATTTTTATAATCTGCACCCATTCACTAATATTGAATACCATTCAGTATCAATTATTCTGAAGCAAGTTTATTATTTTAAGTATTAATTGCACAGACATTTTTTGTAGTTATCTTTTCAATAAAAACACATCTTTGGAAGCTTTGTAGGTGTATTTTTAAATAATTTTGCTGTTTTATGTTCAGATATTTTTGAAAAATAACAGCGGAGACTGACCTTTCTGTGTGTCTTTATTTTATTATTTTTTTTTTTTCTTGTTTCAGAGCCTTTGTTTATTCACTCATTTTTATGGCAGGCTCAGTCCGCCCTGAGGGCAGGACTGGCGCAGCATGTGGTGCCGGGGATCGAACCGCGGTCCCCGAAGTCGCCCAAGCTTTCCCAAGCAGGCGCTTTAGACCACTGAGCCATCCCTCCGGGCCCCCTGTGTGTCTTTAAAATGTAAAGTTGGGCAACATAAATGAAAAAAACCTATATTGAACTTGTAAGACATTAAAAACTTCATTTCTAGCACAAGAATATTTATTACCTGTCTTTTCAATCCTCATGATGGTGGGAAAAAATATTGGATCTGCGCAATAGACCAGATATCAGAATAGGGTGCTGTGCAAATGAGGGGGCTATGTTTTTAACTTTCATTTGTTGCTGATAAGCACACCATGGAGCTTGAGAAACTGCTGTTTAATTTTGCCTTAAAATACTACTTAAGCAGATCAATTACTGATTTGGATTTCATTATAAAAAGGTCTGTTGGAGAGGAAATTTCTTATACGGCAAGGAGGGAATGAAATGTTCCAAAATTTTTTATAGTTCAGCACTTTCCTAGTTATCTGATAAGACATAAATTATATCAAATCTAATTTATTACAAAGTGAAATGTGAAAGCAGGGGACTGATGGAAATAAAAGATTTTCAGCCAGTAAAAATTCAGGGTTTTTAAATGCACTGATGAAACAATTTAATTGACAGCCAGGCTTCATATGATTTTGTTTTCATTTTAATTTTAAATTGTTGCTTTGTTACTTACCATCCAAAGTTACAGTACTGTATGCAGGAAGTGAATGTTCAGAGATTAAATCTGGATTGAGCTGAAATGGTGATTGAGACTGCGTGTGGTGGCATACACCTGTAATCCCAGCTCTTGGGAGGCTGCAAACAGGGGAATCACCACCAACTGAGACCATGAACACCTCGTAGATCCTTCCCTACAAAAAAAGGATCTGCATTGAATGCACCAAATCATAATGTTAATGGTAACAATAAAGGGCTTTTTATACTGGAGAAAGATATTTATTCTTTTATCTTTTTTTCTTGTTTCAGAACTTTTGTTTGTTTGCTTGTTTGTTTTTATGGCCGGCTCAGCCTGCCCCAAGGGCAGGGCTGGCGCAGCATGTGGTGCTGGGGATCGAACCGCGGTCCCTGCAGCCACCTAAGCTTTCCTAAGCAGGTGCTTTAGACCACTGAGCCATCCTGCCAGGCCCCAAGAAAGATATTCATTTTTACCATACCTTAATTTTTATTTTACTATTTTAAGTTGATTTCGGTTGATGCCCTCCTCTATTTCCCTGCTTTCTTCATCCCACATATGCACCATGTCGGAATAGAGATCTCTGAGTGAAGAACTGCAGCAGGATTCCAACTCTATGAAAATAAGGAGGTGGCAGTAGGACCATAGAAGTGACTGGAAAAGTCGATCTGTGTCCCTGAGTTCAGGAATCTGAACATTTGCTATCAGTCATCTCTGTTACTAAGGGCCTCTGAGTAATGTGGCACCACAGGCTTACAGCCCTGAAACACTGAACTTTGTCCCGGCTGCTGACAACAGCACCCCCTTAGGAAGAGCCCAGTTTAGGCACAGAGGAGAAGGCTGAGTGCATGTGCGTGTCTGCGGAAATAGGTGCAATTCCTGCAGCACCTGTAAGAGGTCTGAGCACACTATCCTGTACGAATAGCATCCTTTTGATTTATTTTATTTTATTTTTTATTTTTTGGTCTTTTTGAGGCAGGGTCTTGCTGTACAGTTGTACAGTTCAGGCTGGCCTTGAGCTCAGTTTTGTAGCCCAGGCTGGTCTTGAACTTTCACCAGTCCTCCTGCCTCAGCCTTCCAAGTGCTGGGATTACAGGCATGCACCACCACGCCCGGCTTGTCCTTTTGATTTATTAAGAATTGATGCAGGAAAAAAAAAAAAAATGATCTGGGTTGTGTTACCTCCAATAGGGAACCTCCAAATGATATAGGGAAAAATTATCTCCAACCTGAAAAGTACCTGGGATGAGTTCCTGTTCTCTAAAACCAAAGAATGAATTTTAGGAACAAAAGGAAATAATGAGCAGAAAATATTTATTGAGGGAAAGAAATCTCCTATCTGAGAGAGGGACAGGAGGTGGGTCCTGAATGAGTGTCCCCAGGAAGCTGTCTCTTTCACGGACTTTCATAGTGCAAAACCATGCGGCGGGGCGTGTCTGAGGTGGAAACCATGGCAACTTGCTTAGGTGGGCATGAGGAGGGACAAAAAGTACTGTCAACCAATGAGGTTACAAACACCATTGCTCGGGTAAAACTGATTAAAGCCAATACCGAATGGGGAAGGGAGTACATAGGAAGCGGGCATGACTATGGAACAGGGTCTTTTCCTGCTGGGGATTGGGTTCCTGACTCATTTAGGCTATTTTAAGGTGATTGATACCTATTTTGAATATCAATCTCTGATGCACATTCAAATTTATGTGGCTGCGTTTGTTTCTTCTTTTGTTTTTAGGTCTGGCCCACAGGGGTGTCTGCCTGTAAAGCTGTAAAGACACCGTGTCTTCCATCTTGTCTCATTGAGAACCTGGCCCTGTTTGACCACCTATAATATTTCTATCTAATTCAGCTGCCTACAACAGAATGATGTAGTGATTTGTGTGTCTTTAATATTTCACTGCAGTGTATGTTCAAATACATGCCATGAGCTCTTGAAATTCATATTTACATTTTTAAACATCTATCTAATTACTTTACCCAGTATTACTTAGGAAAACATTTGGTTTGGGGCCTGGAAGAATGGCTCAGTGGTCTAAAGCACCTGCTTAGGAAAGCTTAGGCGGCTGCAGGGACTGAGGTTCCATCCCCAGCACCACATGATGCGCCAGCCCTGCCTTCAGGGAAGGCTGAGCCAGCCATAGAAATAAATAAATAAACAAACAAACAAAAGTTCTGGAACAAGAAAAAAAAAATTGGTTTGTCTTCAGTGTAACCCTCAAGTGACAGTTAAGTGTCTTAACACTTCATGAGAGGAAAGTGTAACTTATACCAATTCATACTTCTCTACTGGGAGATTATGACATGTGCTGGCATTTGGATTCCGGATCTTTGGAGATATTTATTCGTAAAATTAAGTATTTAAAAATATCACAAAGCGGGGCTAGGGAGATAGCTCGATAGAATAAGCACTTGCCTGGCAAGTGCAAGGGCCTGAGTTCAATCCCTGGTTCTGCCCAAAAAACAAAAAAAAAAAAAGATAACATTTTCACAAAAAAAAAAAAAAGGGGGCTGGGGAGATAGCTCCGAGGCACAAGTGCCTCCTGGGCAAGTGCAAGGTCGTGAGTTCGAACCCTGGTCCCACAAAAAAAAAAGAAAAAAAATATATCACAAAGCAAGCCCTAAAGCAGCTGCTGGTGCTTGTCTCCTAGTGAGCAGTACATTCTGGAAAGTACTCTATTCACTATGGGAAGAAAAACACTTTGTAAGCTTTCTATTAATATATTCAGGAATTCCTATTAAATTTAACTATAAGAAAATGTAAAAAAAAAAAAAAAAAAAGAAAATGTATATTAATATCAAGACAGTGATATAATGGAACATATTTTATCTGAAAACTGCTATCTCTTTCATCCACAAATTAAACATTGTACTATTATGAAAATTGAGCATTTCAAAGACAATTAAAACCTAACACCAAAGAGAGAGGCTAGATGTGTGAAATGACTTTGTTGAGGGAATTTGAGAACAAATTATTTAGTGTCTTCCACAACAATTAAAGTTTGAAGTTTTATTCATTGGACAGTGAATTTTTTTCTGTGATTTCTCTATGGGATAATGGGATGATTGCCTTTGTGTTTTAGAAAAATAACCTTTGTAACAATGAAGAGGGTGGATTAGGCAAAACTTTTCTCTGAAAATGTGGAATTGAGCTGTAGTGTTAGAAATCAGGATAAATCCTTAGAAAGGCATTTTAGTTAAATCCATAGAACTTTGAATTAAGGGATGACGAAAAGTGAAGAGTTAAGGGAACCTCTGAAAATTCTAGCTCATGTAATTGGGTAGCTAGCAATGGCATTAATCACAGCAAGGAATAGCACCTAAGTTTTACTGAGAGGAAGTTTAGAGACCTTTGACAGAGACAGTACACAGGCATGGAGACAATGACTTCAGAACGAGCTGTGCAGTTCCCTGCGGGACACACCCAGGCAGAGCACTGTTTCTCAGCCTTGATCTTTTGAGACTCAAACTGGATAATCTTTGCTTCAGGTAGCAACACAGGCTGCAGCGTGTTGTTGTGCAGTGTCCGCAGCTGTACACCTTAGGGTGCTAAGCACCATCTGCTGGGCCTCCTCCCACGAGGTGTCAGCGGCACCCCTTCCAGATGCACCAGCAAGATGTCTTCGAATTCTCCAAGGCAAGGCAGGGGCAGGTCTGCCCACAACTGAGACCCATTAAAATAGAGACAAAGTTACAACTGCACATGTGTGGCTGCGATCAATATTTAAAATCACAGTTAGTAGATGTGAACATGAGGTTGTACAGAGATGAATGGACATATCCGTGTTTTTCTTGAACAGCTCCAGAGAATGAAAATTCCTAAATGCGTGAGGTAGATTGAGGCAGCCCAATATATTTTTTCTTTTTTAAAAAAAAACTTTTTTTCTTGTTTCAGAACTTTTGTTTGTTTATTTATTTATTTCTATGGCCGGCTCAGACTGCCCTGAGGGCAGGGCTGGCACAGTATGTGGTGCCGGGGATTGAACAGCGGTCCCTGCAGCTGCCTGAGCTTTCCTAAGCAGGTACTTTCGACCACTGAGCCATCCTGCCGGTCCCAGCCCAATATATTTTTTTGAAGGTTGTATTTATTTCTCATTGGTGCATACTGTTACCATGAGGCAAATTGTTTTTATTGATCTCAATTAATCTTTCTCTAAATTATTATAAGTTAACTAGTCCTAATTTCTCTTTCAAAAGACACAAATCTATTAAGACAAGTTAAATTCATTTCAAATTCCTCCAAGCAGCTATGAAATTAATTTTTGCCATTCAATATTTTTGTCTTATAAATGTCTTTAATATTCTCAACTTTTCTTTATGTGTTCAATTCTGAGACTTTTTACATGCAGAGTGCTTTCTATTGAGTAACGACTGTGAAATGCCCACTCCATGACTGACTGGTCTAATGCAGGGGAAACTGAGTGTTCATTTTCCACATTTGGGTCGTAGTATTTTTATTGCAATGGTTGAAAATTGCATTAGATTTGTTTTCAACAACATTTTCTCTGATGGTTTATTATCTTTATTTTGTACAAACTTTATTTTCAATCATATTCCACACAGATATGATTTTTAACTCAAGTATGAACACATATAATTATTCTTTAAGAATGTACTTCTCGGGTCAGCGAGATGGGTTAGTGGTCTAAAGCACCTGTGGAGGAAACTTAAGGCAAGCGCTGTGACCGCTCCTCTATCCCTGGCACCACATGCAACGCACCCCCCACCCCAGGGCGGGCTGAGCCAGCCATAATGCAAACAAATAAATGAGGTTTAAGAGAAATAAATAAAAAGGGGCCTGGAGCCGGCGTGGTGGCGCACGCCTGTAATCCCAGCACTCGGGAGACTAAGGCAGGAGGATCCGTGAGAGTTCGAGACCAGCCTGGGCTACCAAAGTGAGCTCAAGGCCAGCCTGAACCGCATGTTGAGACCCCGTCTCAAAAAGACAAAAAAAAAAAAAAAAGGGGGCCTGGCAGGATGACTCAGTGGTCTAAAGCTCCTGCTTAGGAAAGCTTAGGCTGCTGCAGGAACCGCAGTTCGATCCCCCGCACCACATGCCGCGCCAGCCCTGCCCTCAGGGCAGGCTGAGCCAGCCATAAGAATAAATAAATAAACAAACAAACAAAAGTTCTGAAACAAGAAAAAAATGTACTTCTCATTAATCTTTAATTCTTACTTGGTAAATTTTTTAAATTATGATTTAATTGTCCAACGTATTTGTCATTTCTACCTGTTTCTTGCTATCTCTGCAGTGTATTAACATGTGTTACAGGGGGCTGGGGAGATAGCTCCAAGGCACAAGTGACTGCTGGGCAAATGCAAGGTCGTGAGTTTGAACCCTGGTCCCACAAAAAACAAAACAAAACAAAACAAAAAAAAAACATGTGTTGGCTGTTTCCCATGCTGGGGAAGGAGGCGGCATGCCCGCGAGGGGACAGCGAGAAGTGCGGAGGATGGCGAACGCGTGTGAGCCAGGCCGAGAGAGACTGAGAGAATGAACCCAAGAGAGCTGGGACAGCGGGAAAGGGATGGAGAGGGAGATGGAAACGGAGAGACAGTGCCACAAAAAGAGCGCCCGACGGCAAAGCTGAGCGCCCCAGAGGCGGAGTGAGACTCGGAAGGAGATGATCACTTCCCTGAAATTCCCAGCCAGCAGACCAGAGCATATCAAGAGGAGCTGCGCACCTGGAGATTTGGAAGAGGGATGGGAATCTTACAGGACCCACCCAATCAGAGACCTGAGCTTCACCCAAGCCAAAAACAAATTCCGCATTGTGTTGCTGTCTTTAGGGAAGCTCCAGGACTACACTGTTGCAAAAATCTGTGTCTCCTCTGGTAGACGTGACTGAGAACAGAACCTTTGTTTATTTACTCATTTTTATGGCTGACTCAGCCCACC